>CM072527.1:24727487-24762487 GCA_036898135.1 Oncomelania hupensis | reverse complement strand
TCATCATTGTGAAAAATGAATTGACGACTCGCCAAAAGTGAAGACAACCATGAGAGGATGTGCATTAATTCCGAATACCAGGAATAGGGAGTTGGAGTGAGGCAATATATCATGCTTCCTGACTGCTGCAGTGCTCTGCTTGGTGAGCTTCGTGGACAGCTGTACCGCGCCTGACACGCAAGGATGAGCAGGTTTGAAACTTGCGCGCCAGTTTCGTTACTATCCTGGAGTCTGTCATTAAGGACACTTAGAACCCAACATGGCACTAAAACACTGCTGAAACTGTGCTGTGACCTGAAACCACAGGCCTACCGTTGTTATCTGGGACATCATGGCTATGAATCCCTTCATTCGTTAGACCTCAAGGAAACCACAAACAGCCCTTTAGTCTTACGGAGACTATCGACAGTCCAAACAGCGGCGACAGACTTTGCTAGCAGCACTTCGCTAGCAACAATTATCATACCTCATATAAAGTCAATTGAAGTAAACAAATCTTTATTCCACAAAACCAAGGGAAAACTGGATGTGTTGCACAGTCAACGAAAATATAGCAAAGGAGGAAATACATAACAAGAGAGTAGGACAGTTGGTTGGCTGGTTGTTTTGTTAACGTCTTCTTCATCGAGATAATAACACGTGGAGGATAGTATTTTAGACAGTATTATATCGCCCACATCATCGAAATTGAGGCGGCAATGAAATTGTGTCTGCAATGTTACTGGCCAAAAGTTCTTGTTCCTCTCCAGCCAATCCTTAATGTCACCCGCAGAACGGAGGTTGGAGATTGCTCTACCCCCAACGCTGATTGTGCCTTCGTAGTCTGCAGGGGCATCTTGATGCGCTCCAGGAAGATGTTGAAGAGTGTTGGAGAGAGTAGGCATCCCTGACGCACGCCGATTATTGTTCTGAACCAATTCCCGATGGCGCCGTTGTGGAGGACTGCAGGTGTTGATAACAATCCTAGACTTCGCTGTCGTCATAGTCTGATGTTGGGGCATAGGCCTGGATGATTATGATGTTGAAAGGGGCTGCTCTCAGACGGATGGTAATGAGTCTACTGGAGACTGGGCGGCAACCCCTAACAGTGGCTATAATGTCTTCGTGGACCAAGAATCCAACGCCGTGTTCGTGCATGTCATCCCTCCCTCTAAAATAAATCTGTGTCGGTTGTTGTGTCATCTAGGCCTTTCCATCGCAGTTCTCTTAAATCTATAAAATGTCCCATCGATAGTGGTCCAGCTCATGGGCCATTTCTTCTAATTCCCCTCCGCAGTTAGGGTCCTGAAATTCCAGATTCCTGTGACGATGTTGTCTCTCGTGCGGGTCTTACTAAGTTGCCCATGAGTAATCCACTTATCACCTCCGACCTGGTGACCAACGGAAGGCGGGGTCCTTGGTGACTCGGCGACGACCGATCCCAGACGAATTGAGTAGTTCTTTTCATCGTACGGTGTGTATTTGGGCAAGAAAGACCTGGCGATACCCAATCCCCTGCTGGACACAACCGAAATCCACGATCGAGTACAGTGTGGCTCGCACAGGGTCGTTGAACGTGAAGTTCCTCCGCCATGGCCGTTGACTTCTGTGTAGAAGACTTCAAATTCAAGTTCAAGTTCAACAAATCTTTATTACCTCTCACAAGGAATTATGACAGGCACTTGATCACTAAAATAAAACAAAATAAAAATAAAAATGCAAGTAAAAAATTAAACATAGTATAATGTAATATTTGTTTAAAATCTTTACAACATGTAGGATACGATTATATATGGACAAACAAATACACACCCGCACTATTATGCTACTATGCCATGCTGACATCACCCCTGTTAATCGCCTTTCACGGCACGCCGGGAAACCTTGGGTCTATTCTATTTAGTGCCCGAACCCACAGGACATTAGAGGTCGCCTGCCATACTAATGACCCGGGTCCAGAATGTGTTGGGCAAGATAACAGTTGCCATTTTCACTGTCCAATTTAGCAGTATGTTTGCTCTGGTGGTTCAGTGTTGATATGTCCCTACCCCTGGGATGGGTATACCCGTCTGCCAATGTTGGATGTAGACGTTAACTTCAAAGTTCCTTTATTCATTTTCATGTCATAGATTTCGATCAATCACCGCAATTGTTCTCATGAAAACCATACAAGTCTTTCTTCAGGGATCTGACGCTAGGCGCTGTTCGTACAGCGATAATTATACTAGTTTGAAAGTTACTACGTAGATTTCGACCTTTGACCCCTGTGTTGAGTGAGAGGAGGGTTATATCACAGAAGTGTGCATCCCCACAGGAGCACAGAGCCAATAACAGTATCAGCTTATGCACGTTATGGCAGGCTGCAAACAATTAGTACTGCCTGATAACCAAAGCACCGTTAGAATTTGGTCCTGGATTTTGGCGTCCCTCCACCTATGCTGTTCTCCATGTTCCCCCAACTTGTCTTGTGTTTCCTCAAAAGTGATTATGTTCTATCACAACTATGCACCCTCATCTCTCTATGAGTCCTTAGCTCAATGTGTCCCCAGGTCTAAGCTTTCTCTTCACTACAGCCATGCTAGGTGTACCGGTTCATTAAGCAATGAAGATTGATCTACTGTATTTCTCGGCTTCCGTTTAAAGGTCTAGTCAAACGAACACAGACATTCATCAAGCACACTCATATACACATGCATATACACACAAACGCACACACACACACACACAAACACACACCGGCGCGCGCGTACACACAAACATATAAATATGCATACATACACACATACATACATTCATTCATACATACATACAGATATGCTCACATTTGTGAGGAAACGGAAACTCCGATAGTATGGCCACGTCACCAGAGCATCAGGCCTTGCAAAGACCATCCTGCAAGGCACGGTGCAAGGAGGCAGAAGAAGAGGGAAACAGAAAAAGAGGTAGGAGAACAACATTCGAGAATGGACTGGCTTGACACTGAGCGAAGCCATGAGGGTTGCTGAGGACAGAGAAAGATGGAGTATGCTGGTTTAACGATCATCTGTAGTGCCCCAACGACCTTCGAGTTACGGAATAGGATAGGATACAAACAAACACACACACACACACACACACACGCGCGCACACCCACACACACAACTGACACACACACACACACACACACACTCACCTCACACACACACAAGGAGAAACAACAAACGTATAAAAAAAACCGAGCTGAGGAAATACAGAATATATAATGATAGACTTGCAAGAATAATTAATAAGGGTATAAATATAGCGCTATTTCCTAATGACATCAGCTCAAAGCGCAGTTCTCACGAACTTATACTTAACGTAAAACATCTAAATACATACGAAAAGAAGTTAAACAAAAGCAATACACTAATAAACTATGTAGAGACATAATACAAACATGAAAAATTATATTTACAAATAAAATATAAAATACGAGGGAGAGAGGGGGAGGAGGAGATCAGCTAAGGAATGGGGGTTGAGGGGGTGGGGAAGGGCTTGGTTAATTATAGAGTTGTGGAAACACAAGACTAGGAGCACGTAGAGCTGAATGAACACAAAACTGGGAAAACAGGAGACCATAGGAGCAAGATACAACCAAACTGTATTACGTCACCCTGAAAAGTCATGTTTTGCAGGCAGTAAAAACGGAAACATCAAATCAATTAAAAGCAAAATTTGGCTACTCAGTTGTCACTTCACATTGTTACTGGACATCTAGATATTATTCTTCTTGTTTATGTACAGTTAATATAATTTAAACAAGTTAATTATAAAGGCATTCATGTTGCAAGTTATAGAGCTGAATGAAATAGATCCAGGAAAATAAAGGATCGTACCAAAGAGCTTAATGATAGAAAGAGAGGGAACTTGGTACAGAACCGCGAGACGAAAGGTACGAGTTATGCGCCCTTGTCAGCATGCTGAAAATGGCTCGTGGCAGAAAGTCAAAAGGCGACCGAGTGAAACAGGGCGGTGACTTTTGCACAGCCATCAATTGCCGTAATGCCAGATACAAGAAAAGCTGTGTTGGCAAGTCCTTTTTCAAATTTCCAAGAGACACAGAAAGGTAAATTGCAATTGAAAAACTTCATTTTTTTGTGTTTATGTAGGCCTAAACTAAGACCGCTGCAGTGCTGTTAGTGTTAAAACAATCGGAGAGGGGCTTGAATGATTCATGTTATACCTATGTGCTAAATTCAAAACAGTTTGCTTGCTGACAGTTTACGTTCAACAGGTCGCTCACTGTTTACGTTATTGCTAGGTTGTTTGACTATATTTGTGCTTATATTTCAAAAGTAGATGTCAGATTGGCAGTTTGGCTTCGTCAAACTGCTTATGTTAACAAGTTAAATTAGCCTAAGTCTGTTTTCTCCTCGTGATCAACCACTGTGCAAAAAAACCTCTATGTAATGTAGAAACTCGGTCCTTGTTCTGATCTGTGAATTTCTGCGCATTAGATCTATATTGCGTGGAATGTTGTAGTCTAGGTTCTGATTGTTCTGTCTGATTAATTAATTATTTTCCATGAAGTAACTGATGTTATTAAGCCAGTGATGTGGGAGGTGAGAGGGTTGGGGGGTAGGGGGACACCTGATATAAATTAAATTCACACTATTAGTGAAACATTTTGTTATTGTGCTTTATTGTGATTAATTGATTGAATGACAGAGCTCTCTCTTCCCCCAACCCCTCTCTCTCTCTCACTCTCTCTCTCTCTCTATCTCTCTCTCTCTCACGATTACGGATTTACACAGTTTCGGATAAATGAAACAGTCTGTCATGCATATTTTAATTTTAAAATATCTGTCGTTGATTAAAAAATAATAAATTCCAGGGCAGAAAACGAACCTATGACATACACACATAAGCAGCATAAAAGCACCTAATAAATGTCAATAAGTAAACATTTTTAAAAAAGACAGCAGTAGCGGAATGTTAATAATACTGATAGTTACAAGTTTGGTTTTTGCAAACGTTGCCATAAAATTGTTCTTTTGCAATGGCATAGGCTCAATAAGTTACCACGCACAGATCATTCATATAGCAGATGATGAAATATAGCCAGCCCGAGCAAAGGGAAATAATCCGTGAGAGCGTCTCGCATTTTTGTATATAACATAATGGAAGTTCCCCCTCTTTCCGTAATAATCTCTTTGACCGTACTATCAAAAGCTAACAGGGGATATAGACTTGTTCCATTCTTTGTTATTACCAAGCCTTTCCTGCATGAAATATTAGCGTCGTAAAGACTGGATCTCTCCAGCACAATGCACGGGAGGGCTGACAGCAGACAATCAGTGGTGCCCGATAATTCACACTATCAGGATGATGAAGATGTTGACAAAATGTTGACGTAAGACGTACAGTTAAGTGCTTGTTGCCAACTGTGTGTAAACTGCCAATAGGCTTGTCGTCATAACCCGTTATTATTCATTTATTTTATCACGTTTATATAGCGCTTTTCCAGCTCAAGAGCTGCTCAAGGCGCTGGTCTATACAGGATATAACTCATGCCGCCTGAGGCGCTCATCTGCATCCTTTGGGCGCATAGTTTGACGCCCAGACGACTGAGCACAATTCTGGGCGACCGGGAACTGGGAGAGAGGACCTATAGGGACCGTCCTCTCACGCCTGCTGGACGTACTTGTGAAACCGGCACTCACCCGTCTAGGACATGAGCGTCAGGATCTTTAAAGTCCATGCGATGGAATGCGTGCGTGCGTGCACAGACTAGACCTCGGTTTGTACTCTCATAACACAGAAAGTGGTACTGCTGCTGCTGCTGCTGCTGCTGCTGCTGCTGCTGCTGATGATGATGATGATGATGATGATGATGATGATGATGATGATGATGATGATGATGATGATGATGATGATGGTTTAAATAACTCATTAGTCATTTGTCCTTTGAAAAAAAAAGTTCTCAAGGCGCACACAATTTTTATATCGTGAAACAAATATTTTGTTTTCTCCAAGTTATTGTTTAATAAAAAAGCAGTTGCTTACTACAAAACTTCTAAACTTTCCATCCCTTCTACTTTGAAGTTTACCTGAATTTACCCGAGTGGCCACTGAGCGCGGCCGACGGGGTAGGAAGTTTAAGAACTTATTTTAACCCCCTTAACTGTCTCTTTATCATGGCGGTTCTTGAACTGGTTGACAGTTTCAGCTTCAACAAATGATTGTTTTAGAGCATTCCATGGGTTCACAACTCTTTGTGAAAAAAAGTTCTTTCTGAGATTCAGTCTAGACCTATCTTTGGACAGTTTGCTGCTGTGACCTCTATGGTAGAATGATGACTGGCATGAAGTAAAAAAATTTTCAGCAGAAACTTTTTCAAGCCCCTTTATGATCTTGAATGTTTTGATGATATCTGCCCTGTCTCTCCTTTCTTCTAATTTCTGCAAATTGCAAAAAGCCAGTCTCTCATCGTGCGGCAGGTGACCAATCCCTGTGATCGATCTCGTAGCTCTCCTCTGCACTTTTTCCAACTCTGCGATGTCTTTTTTAAGGTAAGGTCGCCATACTTGGATGCAATACACCAGATGTGGTCGTACAATTGATTTGCAGAGTGGGACAATAACTTCCTTAGTTCTGGCTGTGACTGTTCGCATGATCTGCCCCACTGCTCTGTTGGCTCGTTTTGCTGCCTCGCAGCACTGGCGACTGACCGACAGTGACCTGTGCATGATGACGCCTAGGTCCCTTTCTTCCTCCACTGCTCCAAGTTCTTGTCCTCCCAGCGTGTAAACATGATACAAGTGTTTTTACGGCCTGCATGCAGAGTCTTGCACTTGTCCACGTTATACTGCATCAGCCACTTCTCTGACCACATTTGTGCTACCTTAAGGTCATGCTGTAGTTTGTCGCTCCCCGCTGATAAGTTGATTGTTGGTATCCTCTTTCTACTTGTGTATCAAATGGTGGAATTGCAGGTCTGACGGGAAGGGAAGAAAGCGACCGAATAGTAATAATGTTTATTAGTATCTGCCAAATGTTAAACTATTTATGCAGCAAAGATCTTTAAAATGTACACGAACATAAAAAAGCCTTTAAAAACTTATAACCCAAGATCAAGGGAATGCACAGTAAATATATGTCCCACGGATTTGAAAACAGACTGCACATATATTTATTAATTTGGATGTTTATATGAATCACTGTTGAATCGATTGAGTGGGTTTGTTTTTTCGGCAGAAATCGTCTAGTTTGTTCATATAGATTTGAAAAATGCGATGGCTGAGACGATTGTTACACCTTACATCATACGCAGTGTAGACAGCGCTATACTCCGCTCACATACCACACGGGCGTCTGTGACATGTTCAGACTGACCTAAATGCAGCAATGCTTTTTTTCTTGAGTACTCTTTTTATGTCCAGTACAAAGACTGACAACAATACAGGCATCAATATCCAACAACAGTTCAACACAAGTGCTTCTCCTATTCTCAAGCAGGATGAACACTCAAAATAATTTCGAAACTTATTTCCAGGAATTTAATAACTTCTTCTTCTTCTTCTTCTTCTTCTTCTTCTTCTTCTTCTTCTTCTTCTTCTTCTTCGTCGTCGTCGTCGTCGTCGTCGTCCTCGTCCTCGTCGGCGCTGTCGTCACCTTTGTCATTATCATCATCATCTTCTTCTTCTTTTTCTTCTGCATCATTATCTTCTTCTTCCAAGGAATTCCAAGCGTCGTGTATAAAGGCTGACGGGATTAAATACGTGAAACTCAAGTCAGGGTTCAAACCGAATGCATGTCCTTTTCAGGAATAGGATAAAGATTTATAATATTTTGAATGTGATTACTGATTCCTATTGCAGATTTCTTCTTGTTCTCCTTCCTCCTCCTCTACCTCCTCCTGCTCTCAACAGCGTCACAAAGGCCCCACATTCAAGCTGACAAGATTAAATACCTGAAAAGCAGGACAGGGTTCACCGACAGTGCACATCCTTTCTCACTCATACGATCAAACCATCACATTACACATTTGATTTTGATTACGCCATCCCACTGTCAAGGCGTGACCTATACCCTACACAAAGTTCACACCCACGAAACCACCCACACACAGGTTACAACAATTAACATCCCCCACTCCTTTCACCCCCTGTGACGACACGAGTTTTGCCACAAGCTAAGTTTATGCTGTGTGGGAGTTGTATAATATAATGTATAGTTTTATATCTCTGAGAGTGCGATGTGAGAAGTTTGAATCAGCATTTTGTATTGCGTAGAGTAAGTTATGAATTTAGGTTTTCCACGTGTTTTACGCATAGCTCTATAGCGGAAAATAGCTGAACGGAATCCTGTGACTTGTGCTGTGGACTGTGAGAAGCGGCGAAGACTCAAGCTGTCAGCGTTTATGATAAAGTGCGACTACCACTATCATAGGGTAGAAGTAGAGTCCTTTTATAAGGGTTGTGTTTTTTGTGTTAGAACAACCCGAGGTCTTGCTCCTTCGTAAGGCCAAGAATGACCAGAGTACTGTCACTATTGCTATAGAGAAGGAATTTTATAGCAGTAGTGGGAGGAATATGACTGCCACCATTTCTTTGTGATTAGGTGTAGAGTCTTTTCCTAAGGGTGTGTGCTCTATTCTTAGGGACCGCCCAAGGTTCAGCTACCTCGACAGTGCTGAGATGTTCTTTTATCAAAGTTTAGCTCACTGAACGAACCATCTACTCTCTACAGATTGTGTTGTGTTGTGCTGTATTGTGTTGTGATGTTGGTGTATCATTCTGTACTTCACAGGCCGGGGAACTGAAGATTGGGCCTATTTCTGCTACTACTACTACCATTGTCTACTACTATTCTTCTAAGGATCTGTTCCTACGTGTTTCTCCGCCCACCTCTATTTGCTTCTACTGCTGCGGTGGGGTGTTGGATGCTGATGCTCTGTCCACTGGTGTCATTGGTGCCGGGCTGAGGCGGTGCGAGACTTTTGCCGCCTGGGTGCCACGAGACCCTTGCCACTGGGAGGACTACTGCCTGGTTCCTTCACTCTCAGGATCGTGCACACTTACAAGCATACATACCACTTTACACGCACATAAACATATATATAAACCTGTGAGTATTTTACTACGATCTGTGACAGATGCACGGCCTTAGTGCAACGTCAGACATTACAATACACTACATGGTTGTTGCAACGTCAGACATTACATTACATTACATTACATGGTTGTTGCAACGTCAGACATTACATTACATTACATGGTTGTTGCAACGTCAGACATTACATTATATTAAATAAAATGGTTGTTGCAACGTCAGACATTACATTACATTACATTGCATGGTTGTTGCAAGTCAGACAGGTTAATCATTTCGGATTGAAGAGAGTTCTGTTTCACGTTATATAAAGTTTGACAATAATTAAATACTTTTCTTCAAGTCTTGGTGAATGAACACTTGAACCACCAATCGTATTATTTTAGCTTTATTTTCATATTGTTATATCTTGTTGTGTTGGCATCTTGTGTACAGTGTCAGGGATTAGACAAGGGAGGTAATTGTTTAATTGTTGGGGTTGTGGGTCCGGATAAGGGTTGGGGTTGGTTTAGATTTCCCATTCTCCTGAATGTGTGAGTTGAATAAAAGAGTATAAATGTTCATCTGGCATTTGTGTTAGTTTTTTAGTGTGAGTTTGTATCCATGTACTCGCTGTTGAGCTGAAGTCGCTGATCCCGCTCGGGTGACGCGACACCCTCACTCAATTATACCCACCGCACACACACACACACACACACACACACACACACACACACACACACACACACACATACGTTCAAAGCCTCCCAACTGGGTTTCTTTCCAAAATGATGTCAACTGGGTTCCACATGATGTAAACTAGTGAGGACTTCAAAACTCAGCATACAGCTTAATTTGACTGTACATGGTTCCAATATCACTAAAAATTTAAAATATATAAACAAACTTTGATGTGGTTGACTTTGGAAAAGTGGGTTCCTTTTTGTACAAGTGGGTTCCTTCAGGCACACACGAACGACCAAACTATTACTTTGGGTTCCATACATGATTCTGCTTTTTGGAGTCTAAATTTGGACAACCAAACTTGGTAAGATGGTGTGTACCCATGAGACCACATAAATGATCAGTAAATGAATGATTTCACTTCAAGGTCAAGGTCACATGGTCAACAAATGATAGTTACAAAAATGACAATTTTTCACAAAATTTCACTTTTTTCGAAGTTATTAATATTGAACTTATGATTCTTTGAAGCATGAGAGATATCAGTGACACACATATTATATGCAAATTTGGTCAACCTCACTCCAAGGTCAAGGTCACTGGAGCTGTCTAACATCGGTTAGTATAGGTATTTTGAAGTGACCTTGGCCCTAAACAATGAGAGATATAAAGTCCAATCTTGTTTTCTTTAAAGATTTAGAGATGGTAGATTGATCTTTCATATATGTTCCAGTTTTGAGTTGATCTTGAAGGTCAAGGTCATTTTAGGCCTTGCAAAAACATTTTTAAACAATTGGTAATTGTACAGTAGAATGGTATTATTTAACCCATAGTATGCAACAACATTGAGTTATTTGATCTTTCATGAGCATGAGATCCCTTGTGAAGGTCAAGGTTATCCCAAGGTTAAGGTCACTGAAGGTCAAGGTCATGCAAAGGTCAGTCTTTTGGCATAATACAACTTTTGCTGTCAATATTTGATCATCAATAAGTGTTTTTTGGAACAGGAGGTAACCCATAGTATGCAACAACAGTAAGTTATTTGATCTTTCATGAGCATGAGATCCCTTGTGAAGGTCAAGGTTATCCCAAGGTTAAGGTTACTGAAGGTCAAGGTCATCCAAAGGTCAGTCTTTTGGCATAATACAACTTTTGCTGTAAATATTTGATCGTCAATAAGTGTTTTTGGAACAGGAGGTCAAGGTCATCTCAAGGTCAAGAGCATAAAAAGATCAAAGTCGATATTCATTTGCATTTTAATACCACAGTTTTATTTATTTCTTTATGGGCATTCATTTTCATGTTAAATATTCTTATCCTATCCTATCCCATAACTCGAAGGTCGTTGGGGCAACACAGATGATCGTTTCACCAACATACTCCATCTTTCTCTGTCCTCCTCAACCCTCATGGCTTCGCTTAGTGTCAAGCTAGTCCACTCTCGACTGTGTTGTCCTCAAACCTCCTTACCTGTCTCCCTCTTCTTCTGCCTCCTTCCACTGTGCCTTGCAGGATGGTCTTTGAAAGGACTGATGATCTTGTGACGTGGCCATACCATCGGAGTTTCCGTTTGTTCACCACTGTGAGCATGTCATTGTGTGATGGTCTGTCAGACTTCGTCTGGGAATAGGAAATACCCAGAAGTCTTCTGTAGCATCTCATCTCCATGCTTTGTATTCTTCGTAGTACATCTGCTGTAAGGGTCCATGTTTCGCAAGCGTATAGGAAGATGGATATGACAAGGGAACGCATCAGTCTTACCTTGGAATATGGACTGATGGTCCCGCCTTTCCAATTGGGCTTCAACCTTGTCAGGGCAGCAGTTGTTTGTGCATCCTGGAGAGGACTTCCTGACTGGACCCATTGTATCATACAATGGCTCCTAACTATTTGAAGCTATGCACTGTGTTGAGGGATTGGCCTTGGACTTTGATGTCCCTGTTGATGCCATTGGTGTTGTTGGTCATCATTGTGGTCCTCTCTGCTCTTATTTCCATTCCATAGGCTCTGGTGTGTCAAGCCTCTGTACCAGCTGTTCACGTTGTTGTTCCTCTCCAGCCAATCCATTAATGTCATCCGCAAAACGGAGGTTGGAGATTGCTCTACCCCCTAAGCTTACTATGCCTTCGTGATCTGCAAGGGCATCTGACATGATGCGCTCTAGGAAGATGTTGATGATTTCAATAATTTTAGGGCTGATGTTGTACACTCTCATGGTTGTCCACAGAGCTGCATGCCAGACTCGGTCAAAGGCTTTCTTGAAGTCTGCAAACACATTATAGATGTTGTTCGTGCTGTACGTATTTCTCGCAAATTAATCTGAGGTTGAAAATCTGTTCAGTGGTACTTCGCCCTGCCATGAATCCTGTTTGTTCTTCAGCTATGATTTGTTCAGCTTGGGGTTTCAATCTGTTGACTATTATTTTCAGGAGGACCTTGTTGGGATGGCTGATGAGGCTGATGGTGCGGTAATTTTCACACTCCTGAAGGTTAACTTTTTTGGGGAAGAGTGATGACAAGTGACTGGATCCATGTGTAGGCCACTCCTCACTCTGCCAGATCTTGTTACAGATAATGGTGAGGGGCGTCAATCATCGCTTCTCCTCCTGCTTGAAGCAATTCCACGGGTATGTTGTCCACTCCCGCTGACTTCCCTTTCTTTAGCGATTGCACTGCTGCCTCAAATTCTTATCTTAGAATTGGAAGGATTTCTTCTTCTTCTCCGTTCTGGGGACATGCTAGAACTGATGGGTTTCCCTTTGGTGTGTGGTTGTAAAGGCCAGAGCAGTACTTTATTAATCTATCCAAGACTTCTTGTTCTTCTGTAAGGCATATTCCAGACTTGCTTTGGATCGTGGATACCTTGGGGGTGTTTAACACTTGTCAGCCGCTTTAATCAGATCAAGTCTCCACGATCCAAAGCAAATATTGCAAGTTCCATAAGAAGCATGTGAGTCATATGGGATGTGTCTTTCTAGTTCATGTTAATATTAATAAAGTATGTGCACACTTTCCGTTTTACTGTCACTTGAGCAGTATGATTGCTCTGGTGGTTCAGTGTTGATTTAGGACCTTACACCTCTTTCCCTGGGATGGTTATCCCCGTCTACCATATCACCAATGGTGGGTGTAGACGTTAAACCTTCATGTTCATTCATGTGCACACAGAACGCAAGCCTTTATGACTGGGCTGATTGAGCTGAAATTTCGCGTGTACCTTCAAAGATGTGTACACAGGGTTGTGGCTTAAATTCATGTTCTTAGTTCCAAAGGCGGGCATTATTATCACGTCAGGTAGTTATTTTTTTCTATACAACTTCCCTGAAGAATTTGCACTCATACTCCTGAAAAGCGGATAATGGTTTTGGAACAAGATTTGTAGATGACATTCATGGAATTAGATGCTCGTGTTCCTGTAAATGTGGGGGTATTATAGCCATTATAATTATTATTCAAATGAGGCACTGCTTCATTATGTTCCAATGTTTTGTATCATTAACCTGAAATCCATACACTGATATTTCATTGCCCCGAGATAGTTTATCGGCCACAATCTGGTTTGCCAAAGGGTTATTCGTATCCTGAGGGTCAACACTTTTATTATTTTTAAATAAATGAATTATTGGGCAGGTCAAGATGTTGGCCGATAAAGAGTCTAACTCAAGCGGCTCAAGGCGCTCACTTGCAACCTTTGGGCGCATAGTCTGACGCCAATTCGACTAAGCAGTCTTGATGAATTTTTTTTAAAAGTACTTGCAAGGCCTACAATGAACTTGACTTTGAATATCAACGAAAAAACTGAAAATATATGAAATATCAAACTATATTATCTCTAAAAACAATTTTGGACATTATACCACTCATAGTTCAGAGCCAAGGTCACTTCAAAGTACTCATACGAACAAACCTTAGAGATAGGTTGACCAATTTAACAATCTCATTTATATGTATCATAAAACAAAGAATCGTAAATTCAATATTAATAAATTAGAAATTTTAGAAATGTCAAAAGATTTAATTATTTTGTACTAACATTTTTTGACCCTATGAATTGGCCTTGAAGTGAAGTCTTTAATTCACTTATCATTTTCGAGGTCTCATGGGTATACTCCATATTACCTAGTTTGGTTGTGTTAGTTGAAATAGAACTTGACCACTTCAATGTCTTGCTCAGTCGACGGCAGAAAGACCGGACAAATTATTATATGTCAAATGTCACTTTTGGCCTATTTAGGACTCATTTTGCGTTGAGATTTGAGCGAGTACACAGTCAAAAAAAGTCGTATGCATTTGCAGTATTTGACATTTGACACACAATTTATTCGACCATAGTCCTATCCACATTGTTTTAGCATTATTTGTGAAGTAATACTCTAACTCATACACCTAGATGAGGTCCTCTTATTCGGCTCATCGTAGTCCGCTGGACCCTTTAAGCAATGAGTAATCAACTTTAGACCTGGAGACAAACACTCAAAACGTATCAAACACTCAGGACAAATGTACCAAATTGAGTCTGAAACAATTTTATTTCAATGAATAACTGACAAGTACTTTTTTGTAAACAAAATACGGAATGAATAACAACAACAAAATTAAAAGAAAGGAACGTACACCATTGGCATGTAATAATGCATAGTTTAATTTTAACTGTTTTAAAGTGACAATGCTGCTAGCAACAATCTTCCCCGAGGGGGTTGGTGATGGAGTGAGAAGTGAAATTGGTTTATCGAGTAAAACTGTTAACAAAAACTGACGACATCTCTTTAGGTAAGAAAAAACCAACGGATAGAAATAAATTCAAATATTGCAAAAAACATAATATTCAATTGAATAAGAAAAAATTGATACAATCTGAGCAACCTCTAGCTCTTCTTTGTGAACTCGTTGAAGATGGATTGACATTTTTCATTAAATGTTCTTGGCAAAAAAATACAACATTGTTTTTTGACAATGCCTCTTTGACTTGAGCAGAAAACTGAACACTTGAACGGGCACTTGAATGGTCACTTTCTAGGACTTGACCATTTGCTTTGGCTTGCGAAGAGATGACCGGCATCCTGGATCTGCAGTATATAACATACCACAAGGGTTATTGCTAGAGTTTGAGACAAAATACATCTTACTCACAAAGATCGAGCAAGCAGAATTACATTTCAATGTAGTCTATGCAAGCAAAGTGGTTTTTATTTGGGTGAACATAGAACTGGTGAAACATAAAGAGAAAAGAGAGAGAGAGAGAGAGAGAGAGAGAGAGAGAGAGAGAGAGAGAGAGAGAGAGAGAGAGAGAGAGAGAGAGAGAGAGAGAGAGAGAGAGAAAGAGAGAGAGAGGGGTGTGGCATGGCGGGGGGATAGGGGATATTAAGTATGCTGCCAAGATGATTAACAAACCAACCATTTAAAAACACTTAGTAATCTGACAATCTACCCTGAACCCTAACACCCCAAAACTAACGATCTCTCTCTCTCTCTCTCTCTTTCTCTCTCTCTCTCTCTCTCTTTCTCTGTCTCTCTCTCTCTCTCTCTCTCTCTCTCTCTCTCTCTCTTTTTTTTTTTTTTTTTTTTTTAGGTGATACGCCACTATGGGCGATAGCACGTATATATTTTTGGGAGGTGAGCATAGCCCTGGAAGAATAGACCTAGCGGCCAATCATAGACATGGGGGAATAGACAAATGGGAATTTAAACATCAGGGAATAAAGACCTGGAGAACATAGACCTGAGTTAACATAGGCCTGGAGGATGACAGGCCCGAGGGAATATAGACCTGTGGAAAATAAACCCTGGGGGTCAGGGGCCGGGTAGCTCAGTTGGTAAGAGCGTCTTGCTAGTAACCGAAAGGTCACTGGTTCGAATCCCGGATTGGTCAACGTGTGATCATATTATTTTCCCCTTTACCAACAACTGGCCCGCTGGTGTCAGTATAAATCGGTCCAGTAGTCACCTATATGCGAAAGTGTCGTGTGACTATAATCTACAAACAAACAAACAAACCCTGGGGGACACAGACCCGAGGAACAGACCTGGGAGAACACAGACCTGGGGAAACATAGACCTGGGTAATCATGGATCTAATTCAGGAAAGTACAACAGTCAATGAAGATAAGGCTAACCTAGAATGTGGTGATGAGTATGAACAATCGGACGAAGACTTGAACGGCCCATTTTGTCGCCCCCTCTTTCGTCCTCGCATATCATGGCTCCCTCTTGACGCTTTTGATATTCTGGTTTCTTGGATCTCTCTCTTGCACGATGTGACACCCTGTTGAAAAACAAAAGGTTCAAGTAGTGGAGAGCCAGAACTTTCAATATTAATATTGGTTGAAATACTCAGCTGACAAGAATGCAAACAGACTAGATCTGACATCATGGTTAGTGTGGTTAAGGTATGAAACACGGTTTAGGAGGTTAATGTTATAATTTTTTCCTAGGCGTGCACGGACAGCAGTATCCACGGACAGTCAGATAAAAAGATTACGTTTATCCTGCAGTCATATTCAGATGGAAACAAAACAATATATGACCCAGTTTTCTACAAGTTTGAAACGCTAGCATGGTTACGCTTGGTCACAAACAGAAGCGTGAGCTTTCAGCCCAAGGACACAATGGAGCAAGTCTATGTTTTCCTTGTATTGCCGATTCAGCTCGTAGTAGTCCGCTGGACCCTATAAACATTCATTATCCATCTATCTGTTTTCCCAGGTCTATGTTCAAAATCCTTCAGGACCACGGTAAAAAGGAATAATTTCTAAAAATGGGTTTAAACATGATTAAAAAGTGATGCCAGAGAGCGCCAACATGGATAAATAGAAGTCTAAAACAGAAAATTTTAAATTCATCGAATTCACCGAATGTTCGGCGATAGAGATGATACGATTGTGGTTATGTAGGCCTACAACGCGCGATATTGCGAGCCAGGCCCTCAACGGGAATAAATAAAAAATCAATTTTAATGATCAGTAGATCATTTCAACGTAACGGGGAATTTAGGCATAAATTAACTATCTTCAACAATTGATAAAATGTTACATGGCATAAATTAAACACCGCTTCAAATACTTCGTTTTTCCAATAAAATGAGATCTGCCAAGGTTAAGGCGCCATCGAAGACAGCGATCTTATAATTTGTCATTCATATGACTACAATATCATAAAATTTACCACATCTTTAAAAATAAATGAATAAGATTAAAGTATGTAAACAGCCTAATTCTTGGTAGTGGAAGTGCGTGGCATGAGGCGAGCTGTTGCCTACGCAAGCTCGGCCATCTAGTGTTATCTCGCCCATCTGAGTCGGGCATCGAACTGGGCCAACAGTTCACTAATAGCACTGAGGTCAGGATAACCACATGGGCCCACTTCTTTAGGGGCGGCAGACCCTCCACCGCCCCTGTCGGAACGGGCAACCGCCGCCGGAACCTCCCGAGTGGAGTGGCCTTGTGCACGGCCACCAGAGAGGAAGCTCTGGGACACAGATCGCGCTCGGCGTCCAATACGTCAGCGCCAACATGTTTTTGGGTAGGAGCAACCGGTGCCACGGCCGTCAGGCCACGGACCATCTCGACAAGGTCCACAACGGACTGGGTCAGTCCTCGACAAGGCGTTCGAGCCTGTGAATAGCCACCCAAGAGTCGTTTTTAGCACCAGGTGCCAACCTCACAGGCTCTGTGTAGGATCCCGAACCCACCCCGTGACCGGCTGGGCTTAACTGTATCCCCGGTCTCGCTCCCCGCCGCCAAGCGTCTGGGAGAACCACTCCAAGCACTAGGGAGGGAACGGGGTGGAGCAAACACCCCCGCAAGAGCTGCAACGCCGCCCGACACGCCCGATGCCATGTCCCCACTCGCCGACTCAGACATAATTTTTTGTTTGGGCCAGGTATAAGGCCCGCGCTCGTGGCATGAATGTCGCCGCTCGCAATTCATTCGCCAACAGGCGCTCCCTGCGAGTAGGGCAGTTATGATTAGCGTCCGAGTGGTCACAACGACAGTTGGAACAAGTTCGCCCTACGGCTCTACAAGCGGCCCCCGAGTGACCGGCAGCCCCGCAGGAAGAAAAAAATCTGCGCAGAATTACAATTTTTTCGAATGTGCCCGAATCTTTGGCACCGGTAGCACCTAAGTGCCGTTGCCACGTAAGGAGTCACCAGGAACTCCCTACAATTGAGAAGGAGAGCTGCCGCAGCGTCATCGCCTCGACTGTCACCCTAACCGCGGTGGACGGCTGTCCATTTGACCGGAGGATGGGTTGGAATTTCCTAACCTTGCAGGTGCGGACGGTGCCATTCGGGTCCACCGATCCATTGCACTTTTCGAGTATTTCTCCACGGCACGATAGGAAAGGGGGGGGGGATGCCAGAGACAACCCCCTCCACCACCGCACTAGGGTAGTACATGCTATCATAAGCTGGCCCACCCGCGAAAGTTCAATCAGTTTCTGTTACTGCGTCAAGGTTTTACAACCTATGAGGAAACCTTCATCTACATGTAGGGGTCTTACCCTGTCCACCGCGCCCACAGAACCGCGCAAGAGGTCTGCCAGCTTCCAACCAAATGATTTGAGTGAAACCAAAGTGGTATCACCTGTGTGTCTAATAACTACCGCAAATTGACAAAGACCGTAGTTTGGTATGCGAGTAGGCCCCAGGGGTTGTCTCATTTTGTTCATTCTTCTACTGGTAACAGTAGACCACGCTTGACCCACCGGGCGGTCACTCGAAACAGCGACTGGAGGGGTCACCAGGTGTACCACCTCCTCGAGCGTGGGACCAGAGTCAAGGAACTCCGCTCCCTAGCAAGGATCTGAGGAAAAGTGAGCAGCCCTCTCTTCCATAAAGTTATCCTCAATCTCCTCCGGAATGGACGAGAGAGATGGATCATGGGCCTCCATCCACCTAGAGGAAAAGAGCCCGGGGCCAGCACTAACGGCCGCTCCCGAACAAACGTCCAAGGGGGTGGGAGCAACCCCATCCTCCATAGAATTATCATCAGTCTCCTCCGGGATGGACGAGAGAGAGGAATCAGAGAGTGTTTCCTGGGCACTCTTCCACCAAGGAGAGGGCCCGGGGTCAGCGCTAACGGCCAAATCATTCAGTGGGAGGGCAACGCCCCCACCGTCCTGCGAGTTCCATTTACCAACGTCATCGTCTCTCAGTTCAGTTTTGTTTTCAGTAACCGTGGAATCCTTTCCACCCCTTTTCTTCGCGGCGATGCGCCGGCGTTCAGAAGGCCCACCACGACTTGCACCAACCCGGCCGGCAGCCCTCCCGTTCATGATGGAGAAAGGCTGCCGACGAGGAAATAAATTTAGCTACAAAATACCACATTAAAAAAAAAATACGGAAGATGGGCTGGCCGCAACTCGCGCGCCGCAAAGTTCAAAACTCCAACCAGGATCTGTCAAAACCGAGGTTTACAGATTTAAATCAAAACCTATCAAAAACTTATCAAAACCGATCTCCAATGAGGACCCAAAAATCTCAAATTCCTAGCTAAAAAAAGGTTAATAAAGCTCAAAAACTTTTTTACAAATCTATAAAATATTCACCAAAAGAGTAGGCAGCGCCAAAGCCATTAGGACCTCCAGTCTCAAAAAGGTAAGGCAACGGCGCAGCAGTCGCAAGCAGTAAAGCGGTGAGGCACTGGTCTCAGGACAGCAGAGTGCAAGTAGGCCTACGTGCAAGTCCGTTTAAGTCTCGCCAGCAGAAGATGCAAGTCAGCAAAGCGTAAGTGGCAACCAGGTGTGAAACGTGACACGTCCTCCTCCGACAATGTTCCGCCTGAGAATCATTCCATTCCCTCAGTGGTGTATTGCTGTCTGCTGACTCTTGGGTTACCCTGGTTTTATAGGTATCTGTGGCACCTTGTGAAAACCTGTTGGAAAACAAAAGGATCGAGTAGTAGAAAAATAAAAATATCAATATTAATGTTGAGATTAAAATTAATCTGCCAGCTCTAATCACGCCTTCAAAACCACTTTCTCTGGTGACTTTCATGTCTTTGGTGATGATGACTCCCAACCTGTTTTCCAAAGGTTGTGGTGATTCCCCTGGCGCCGACGGCACTCCGTTAAATACTAGGTTGTGAGGTCCTGAATCATGTTCTGCCTTGTACTGCCGTGTGCCTTTCTTGTTCAGGCGCTCACTCATCATTTCCACTTTCTGTAGTTTCGTTTCAAGACTATTCACTTTTTTCCTTAGCTCTTGGTTTTCTCTTCGATCATTTCCAGCTTGGCACTCATCTCACAATATCTTGACAAATTCTCTCTGTGTCGCTTTCCAAAGCCTAAAGTCTCTCATCTAGATTCTTCTCCGCCTGGTTCAGTTTGATGGTCACAGCTTGGGCACTATTCACTTGCTGTTTATCGATGCGATTGACGGCTTGAAATACTTTTTCGATCGCTGCCAACACTCTGCTGTCACCGCCGTTGCTATCAGTGTGGACGCCTTCGTCGACGTTGTTACATAATTTTCATTCGGTCACGGATTCATCTCCACCTCGCCACTTTGAATAATGAGAGCCACAGTCAGAAACAGCACCACCAAATCAGAGGGTGTGACGCTGGGTTGTTTTCATGGTCTGAAGCGTAGTGCAGCTTTCTTCACCCTTATTGCCATAAGTGCTATGAAGCAGCGGTGAAAGACGCCAACAACCAGCCTATGTTTTACAGCTGTAGTGGGCATAGTTCTACAGTTATTTATATACACCGTTGCAGTTAGGTAGATAGCCTACACAGTTGCAGTTAGGTTGATAGACTACACCTTGCAGTTAGGTAGGTAGCCTACACCGTTGCAGTACAATACTATATAGTAAACTAGAATCCGCACATTTTTCTGTCAATAAACATCACTAATTAATATCTGAACTCACTGCTCCAGCAAAATGCGTCCGCACGCTGAGAGAGAGAGAGAGAGAGAGAGAGAGAGAGAGAGAGAGAGAGAGAGAGAGAGAGAGAGAGAGAGAGAGAGAGAGAGAGAGAGAGAGAGAGAGAGAGAGAGAGAGAGAGAGAGAGAGAGAGAGAGAGAGAGAGAGAGAGAGAGAGAGAGAGAGAGAGAGAGAGAGAGAGAGAGAGAGAGAGAGAGAGAGAGAGAGAGAGAGAGAGAGAGAGAGAGAGAGAGAGAGAGAGAGAGAGAGAGAGAGAGAGAGAGAGAGAGAGAGAGAGAGAGAGAGAGAGAGAGAGAGAGAGAGAGAGAGAGAGAGAGAGAGAGAGAGAGAGAGAGAGAGAGAGAGAGAGAGAGAGAGAGAGAGAGAGAGAGAGAGAGAGAGAGAGAGAGAGAGAGAGAGAGAGAGAGAGAGAGAGAGAGAGAGAGAGAGAGAGAGAGAGAGAGAGAGAGAGAGAGAGAGAGAGAGAGAGAGAGAGAGAGAGAGAGAGAGAGAGAGAGAGAGAGAGAGAGAGAGAGAGAGAGAGAGAGATGAGAGAGAGAGAGAGAGAGAGAGAGAGAGAGAGAGTGAGAGAGAGAGAGAGAGAGAGAGAGAGAGAGAGAGAGAGAGAGAGAAAAAAGAGAGAGAAAAAAGAAAAAGAAAAAAAAAAGAGAGAGAAAAAAGAGAGAGAGAGTAAATAGAGAAGAAGAGAGAAAAGAGAGAGAGAGAGAAAAAGAGAAAAAGAGAAAAGAGAAAAAAAAAAAGAGAGAGAGAGAGAGAGAGAGAGTCCATAGTGCACAATTTTTAATCGTGATCCTTAATCTCACCTTTGAATTATCCCATGTCCTTTAGGAAAAGCAAACATCTGGCTTGTTGAAAAAAAAACATCTGCAAATGAAATGCAAACAATGACGGCAATGAAACATAGTTTCTTGGTTTCTTTTCTCGCCCTCCATTCTCTTCTTCAACTTCACTTTCAGTTCATATTTGAACGACATTATATTCCATACTCAAAACAAAACATGGTGAAAGGTGTTTTCTATTCCTTTTAATAGCATCCTGCGTCGCTTTAGCTCAGAATATTTTTTTAAAGATCTAATTTACCTTCGTCACCTACACACAGTCGATTTAGATCAAAACTATTTCGTATTGGATAGAGTATCAGTAATTTGGTTCATTTGCTGATAATGATTAGAAATTGTTTGAAAATGAATGCGGATTGCACTCCTTTTTAGTTTGTATATTGGGGCGCTGTGAATGTCATGTGCTAAACTTCCTTGGTCAATTTAATTTATATAACAATATAATAGAGTGTACACACAATTTTTTTAGTTATGCATTACCGCAATCCAAGTATCAACATAAAACTATAATAAAATACATTTTTTTTAAAATCTACACATAAAAACTTCATTGAAAATAAAAATTATCAGAGGTGAAGAGTAACATTCTAAGCCAAAAGCAATTATAGGCCTGTTATAAGACAGAATTCCTACACAAACAACAGCACATCCACGCTTACATGCACTCTTGTAGTCTGTTTCAAACACACTTAATGATATATTATATTACTATAAATCTGTCCTCGTCTTTTACAAATCGGAAAACATCTAGTCCTCTGCTTTAACTTATTTTGGTAGGATTATCACAGACCCCAGCACGACAAAAGGCACATGTGCTTTCCCAACTTCATACGTTTTGTACCAAATAAATTGTTTAGCCATATTACCTATCCTTATACGATATATTCTGCTCTGGAAGGGAAAAAAAATGAATGTAGATGTAACGACATTTTTTTTTTTCGTAAAAAACAGATCTACTTATCTCGCCTAGATCTAGCCTAACTTCGCCATTCCCGACCATTCGATCGATCACAGTCTCATTCCAATACAATTATAACCTACGAATAAAATATCAACAAACAAATAAAATCAATAATGACAAAAGCATACAGTTTATGTTCCATAACACATATCAAACAATCGTACAATTAAGTTTCTTGCTCACCTTGAGGCCACAAAGCATCGCCATCTTGAAACTGCAACTCTTCAGTGAAAGTTATCTTCCCTTGTCGTGTGTGCTTTGGCAAGTGGAAACTTTTTTCACACACTTTGATGTGTGAAATAATTCACACACGAATTTGACGAAAGTGCACAAGGAGGTTCCAGCCTTGAAAACTTCTAAAAATCCCGATTGAGCACTTTTCTTCAAGAAACAGTATTAAAAAAAGTGGGTTCCATTTTTTGAAACCCACTTGTTTTTGGAACCCAGTTGGACGCTTGTGTGTTAATCTAAGGAACCGAGTTGGATAGTTGTGAACGCACACACACACACACACACACACACACACAGCCGAGGTTACACAGTATTATCATGACTTTCCCGAAAAGCCACCTACGTTGTGCTGACAATTGGTCATATTTCGTCCCCATTTTAAAGTACTTTGCAGTGCTCGAACCCTTCCCCAAACCCTACCCCAAAACCCAAACCCTAACCCTAACTCTAACTTTAACCCAGCCCTAACCCTAACGGATCATTGTTCTGACGTTAAAACAAGTAGGCATGTCAATACAAGTTATGTAGATGTTCACTGTTTTGTCCAGATAATACTGTGTAAACAAGGACACACACACACACACACACACACACACACACAACCGTGTAGAAACTCCGTTGTGATGACTTTCATGAAACTCTACATACGTTACTTTAACATTTTTTCAAATTTGTCCAGTTTTTGAAGCTAACCCTAACCCTAACTCTAACCTAACCCAAACTCTAACCCTTAACCTAACCTTAAGCCTAACACAGCCCTAAACCTAACGGAACGCTGTTTTGACGTCAAAATAACGGGGTCCGTCAAAAGAAAGTACGTAGAGGTTCAAGTGTATGTCAGAATAAAGGCGTTTCTACCTAGCCACCCACCCACCCACCCACACACACACACACACACCCACACACACACACACCCATCCACACACACACACACACACACACGTTAAATTAATTAAAAGAATGCGGTTTTATTTGTTAACGCAGGTTTCAATAACATGACGCAGACTCTCTCTCACTCTCACTCACTCACACACGAACACATACACACACACACATACACACACACCCAGATAAACAATCATACATATACAGTCATGCACCAAGAAATACATTGACCTATAGCATGCAAAAGAATAGCATATACGACAACAAAGTACAGCAACCATGCAGCAAAACAAGACGAGTACAGAGCAACAAACACACAATGCACTAGACTACGCATTGCCTATGTAGCTGTGCTGATGGCTTATCACATAAAACCCCGATTTATGGACACTGATGCTCACTTAACTATGAGTACGGAGAGAAGACTGAACACTAGAACACTATCACACCATTAAAGATGGTCCTGAAATGCAATCTCAAAAGCATTGTTGCAATACTATTGCATGCATGGCAACCACCAAACATCTTGTTTAGCGTATGCGTGATATAAACAACGGGGGCGGGGGGTGGGGTAGGGGAGGAAGAAGAGGGGGAAAGTTTATTTACCACCACCTATCCCCCCCCCCTCTCTCTCTCTCTCTCTCGTCCCTTACCTGTCATTCCCCGCTCTCCCTTTCCATCTAGTTGTGCTGCATGCAATATATTTTAAACATCAGTAAACCTATTTATAAAAGGGCCTATTAACTTTCGATAATTTAACATTTCTTAAATATGCATTATTCGGTCATATTCAAACATTTATTGATTACTCCTCAATTATTTGGGATTCTGATAGTGCAAATTACACTTATTTACAATTGACAATCGTCAATTAAACAAGTTGTTTTTCAATAATAATAATAATAATAATAATAATAATAATAATAATAATAATAATAATAATAATAATAATAATAACAACAACAATCATAATCATAATCATAATAATAATAAATACGCGCCTTTTTCCAAATCAATCATGCTCAAAGCGCGGCGATCTGTACCAACATACACGCTCACCTGTCTCATCCACCCTCACACACACACAACAAATACACATCCATCATTCAAACAGGTGGTGTAAAGGCAGGAAGATCGCTATTAAAAGGCAGAAAGAAAATATAATTTTTATTTTTGAATTTTTATTTTTTATATTGACTGCGTCCAGTACCATTATTGAAGGGAGGGAGGAAACCGGAGTGCACGGAGAAAACCCTCGGTGACCTCAATAGTCTCCTACTTAAGTCACATACGTTCGCCCCTTGCGGGAAACGAACCAGCAACCTTCGGCATGGGAAACAGGCGACTAATCCACTGCGCCACGTGGCCACCCCAACAAAACAAGTGCTGGACCCTAGCAGGTGGAGAATTACTTCGCGTGCAATCTCTTACACTACTTCACCCAAACACACACACACACCCACACACACACATTGTATTTCAGAAGATAAGAAAGATAAAAGTGGAGGCACTGTGGTCTAATGGTAATGCTTCGGCTTGCGGATCGGAAGGTCCCGGGTTCGAGCCCTGGCCGGGCCATTGTGTTGTGTCCCTGGGAAAGACACTTTACTCCTGTTTTCCTACTCCTTCGGATGAGAGTATAAACCGAGGTCTAGTCTGTGTCGCATACATTCCATCATAACGGACTTTAAAGATCCTGACGCTCATGTCCTAGACGGGTGAGTGCCGGTGACAAGAAAACACCAAGCATGCACCTAGGTCCTTCTCCCCCATCCCTGGCTGCCCAGGATTGTGCTCAGTTGTCCGGGCGTCAGACCATGCGCCCAAAGGCTGCGGGTGGGCGTCTCGGGCGGCTTGAGTTAGATCCTGTATCGGCCAGCGCCTTGAGCAGCTCTTGAGCTGGAAAAGCGCTATATAAGAACGATTAAATATATATAATAATAAAAGACAAAAAGGGAGAAGTTGGAGGAGAAGAGTTAGAGGAGGATTATGGAGATACTATTCCCGGATTTTTAAAGATCCGTACGTTCATGTACTAAGGGTGAGTGCCCATAACATAAATACAACGATTGTGGCGTTAGACGATGTGCCAAAGAATGCAAGTTGGCGCCACGGACGGCTTGAGTTGAATTCTGTATCCACCAGTGCCTAGCACAGCTCTTGAACTGGAAATCCCTCCTGCTCGTTTGGGATCGAGAAAATAGGATTAGAAGAAAAAATAACACACAAGAAATTATGATCTCACCATGATGACGTCCCTCGATATGCAAACTTTTTTTGTCATCTGGTAGGGTTCACCACTTTCTAATTAAATACCAAGTTTCAAATAAATTCGTCCATTAGTTTTAGAGAAAAGTGCATACATATCACCTCTGGACGGACGGCAGACGCCGGTCACCATGATGATGTCACTAAACATACATATGACTAAGGCTCAACGCATCTGTACACACTCATTACATACAAAGTTTAAAGGAAATAAAATAAAAATTAAATTAAAAGGTGGCGTCATCACGATTGCATTACTCCATTTGCATAAGTTTGGTTTTACCTTAAAGAAACATGGAAAGCATAAGTATAAATTATACTAAATTTGAACCAAATCCATGTAGTAGTTTTATTTGGGAGAAAATAGGAATAGAAACAAAACAAATTATGACGTCACCAAGATGACATCACACAATGACGTCACTAAATATAACAAGTTTCGTTTAAGGTTCAAGGCTTCTGTACACTCTACTGTAATTAAAAAGACTTTTTTTTACATTTAAAATATTTTATGATGTTCTTTTCAAAATAACGTCACGATGATTAATTTTCTCGAATACATTTGGTTTAACCTTGGCAACAATAAAGTCTAATTACATACCAAACTTGAACCAAATCCATACAGTAGTTTAAGGGGGAAAAAAAAGGATTAGAAGAAAACAATATTATGACGGCATAGTTTTTGGTCAACTGGTAGGGTTCACTATTTTTTTACACTAAATAAACAGTTGGTCTTTTTTATTTCACATTAGTTTCAGAGAAAAGTGCACAAACATCACCTCGGACGCCGGACGCCGGACGGACGCCGGACAGTGGACGGACGGACAAAGCCAAAATAATAGCTCCCGAGCTGAGCTTAAAGTTCGGATAGAGAGATGACAGGCACGAACACGGCATTGGATTCTTGATCTACAAAGACATTCTAACCAATGCCATGGTTTGCCCAGTCTCCAGTAGACTCATTACCATCATTCTGAGAGCAACCCCTATTAACATCACCATCATCCAGGCCTATGCCCCAACATCAGGCTATGACGAAGTAGAGGATTTCAGCTGTGACAAATGCCTCCACTGAGATCTTTGGCAAACACTGCCAAAAGAAGAAACCGTGGATCACACTTGGACCTTTCTGACAAACGAAGAGAGTTTAAAAAAAAAAAAAAAAAAAAAAAAAAAAAAAAGAAACTCACAGGGAGCTGAGGCCTACCGAAAAATTAACAGTGAAGGCCGAAAAGGCATGCGCCCAGCAAAGAACAACTGGATAGAAGATCCTATCCTATCCTATCCTATCCTATCCCGTAACTCGAAGGTCGTAGGGGCACCACAGATGATCGTTTAACCAGCTCAAATCTTTCTCTGTCCTCAGCAATCCTCATGGCTTCGCTTATTGTCAAGCCAGTTTATTCTCGAATGTTGTCCTCCCACCTCTTTTTCTGTCTCCTTGCACATTGCCTTGCCTTGCAGGATGGTGTTTGCAAGGCCTGATGCTCTGGTGATGTGGCCATACCATCGGAGTTTCTGTTTCATTACCACTGTGAACATGTCATCGTGTTGTCCAATGTTTTGTGTGGTGGTCTATCCGACTTCGTTGTCGGTGATGTGCTGGGTATAGAAAATGCCCAGAAGTCTTCTGTATCACCTCATCTCCATGCTTTGTATTCTTCGTTGTAGATCTGCTGTGAGGGTCCATGTTTCGCAAGCGTATAAGAAGATGGAGATGACAAGTGAATGCAGCAGCCTTACCTTGGAATGTAGACTGATGATCCTGTCTTTCCAAATAGGCATGCAGCTCTGTGGGCAACCATGGGAGTGTACAACATCAGCCATAACATTATTGAGGTCATCAAAAGCCTGTATGACAAGGCTACCAGTGCAGTCCTACACAAGAGCGCCATCGGGACCTGTTTCAGGACAAAAATCGATGTGCGTCAATGATGCCTACTCTCTCCTACACTCTTTAACATCTTCCTGGAGCGCATCAGGTCAAATGCCCTTGCAGATTTCAAAAGCACACTCAGCATAGGGGGTAGAGCAATTTCCAACCTCCATTTTCCGGATGACATTGATGGATTGGATGGACAGGAACAAGAACTTAAACAGCTGGTACAAATGCTTTACACCACCTCCAGAGCCTATGGAATGGGAATAAGTGCAGAGAAGACCAACATGATGACCAACAATACCAATGGCATCAACATGGACATCAGAGTCTAAAGCCAACCTCTCAACACAGTGCATAGCTTCATGGACTGGCTTGAGACTGAGCGAAGCCAGGATGGTTGCTGAGGACAAAGATGATGTACGCTGGTTACACGATCCAATCTGTGATGCCCCAACGACCTTTGAGTTACGGGATAGGATAGGATAGAAATGTCCATGTTCTTTGAACCAAAAAATTGTTTGTATTGTATTGTAACATTTTTTTATGTTTCAAGTGTCAAAAATAATAAACACAGTTTTTTTGAGTACATCCAAACACACATTATTATTTTATTGTTGTTTTATTTTTATTTTTATCATTTTGTACCTGTTAGCTTTAACTGGAAGGAATCTCTTAGAAAGCCACTTGTGTATTTCAAGTTATTTATCTTTGGGCACTCCAAAATTTGTTTGGGCACCCAAAAGTTTCGAGTAAGGCACCCAAAAAGGGCACTCACTCTGGTATAAATATTGTGTGTCTAAATTTTCAAATTTAATTATTATGAACAATATTTTGCTGTTGTTGTTGTTGTTGTTGTTAGTAGTAGTAGTAATAGTAGTAGTAGTAGTAGTAGTAGTAGTAGTAGTAGTAGTAGTAGTAGTAGTAGTAGTAGTAGTAGTAGTAGTAGTTACTTTATGGACTAGCTTGGTCTGTAAATCATAAGTGCAGGATGTAACAAACGTGCAGCCGGCGCTTTCTCTCTTACCCTTGGAAAATAACATTGTTATCTTATCTTATACTATCTATGCTATTAGTTACTGCTATAAATGACCAATCGAAGGAAGACAAAATCGGGAGAAGAAACAAAAAAGAAGAAAGCTGGATCACGAACGCCGAACGCGCTGCCAAGGAACAATAATTTTAATAGTAATAATCAGACTTCTGTTTGTGTTTTAATTCTCTTTAACCCAGGCCAGCATACTTACATAATGCAAAGTAAAGTTATTAGTGCAAAGTAAGAGAGAGAGAAAGAGAGAGAGAGAGAGAGAGAGAGAGAGAGAGAGAGAGAGAGAGAGAGAGAGAGAGAGAGAGAGAGAGAGAGAGAGAGAGAGAGAGAGAGAGAGAGAGAGAGATTGGATTTGTGCCCTACAACCAGACAACTGGAGGAAGACAGTCACACAGGCAGAAAAAAACCAGAGCAATCAGAAGAAGATGAAATCAATGACGTAACGACTTACCGAATCCTCGCGGTCTGTGACATCATGCGATTCCGTTACATCCGAAAGTACAATCCGGTGCCTGCGATGCAGATAGGGAACGAATTTCCGATTCATTTTTTTTTTAGAGGGTCACAAAACTCCGTTGCCCCAATCACCTTCTTTGTTCACTTCGTAGTCTGTCCCGATCCTCAGACGGAATGCACGAATTTCGCTTCAAATTCATAATGTTGATAACTCAATGTCTTCTCCCGTGCTAATTTCGCTTGAAGCACGGAATTTACTTTCTCACATGCCCCAAGATCACTGAAGACAGTCCCATGGCGTAAACAGCTGTGTGATCACTATGTCACCATAATAATGTCACACAGACTAAACTCCTGTCCACACACAACCACTGGATGCCTTTATTTATTTATTTTATTTATTTTTCTGTTTCCCCATTTGTGCCGATGAGGACGATGTTCGTTTATTTATCTACCTGCAGTTGGTTTGAAAATGTAAATATTATTATTTTAATGGGGTCATTAAATGAAATAAAATAAATCAGTGATATAATAAACCTTCTGTACTGTTGTACATTGAAACAAAAATTTCCGATTCATGCAATCTTGTCCCGCGCACGAGTTTTGCTTTCAAAACGTATTCTGTGCACGAATTTCTCCTTTAAATACGGTGACGTGATGCAGGAATGTTGCCGTATCAATAATTGTTAAAAGTTCTCCTACCATGCATTATCTAGTAGACCCTATATCCTTTGTATACATTAGCTGCCTCCATTGTTTTCTGTCCTATTATTAGGCCTACTATAATAAGTCTAGTGGGGGTGCAGTTGGCTCAGTAGTTAAGCGTCAGCGAGACAGTAAAAGCATTGAAAGTGGAGCGATGACCTTGAGGTTCGAAGCTGGTTGGCAGCCTACCATGAGAGTATAAACCGAGATCAAGTCTGTGCACGCGCGCCTTCTATCGCACGGACTTTAATAATAATAATAATAATAATAATAATAATAATAATAATAATAATAATAATAATAATAATAATAATAATAATAATAATAATAATAATAATAATAACCAACGGAGTAACCAATTGCAGCTCTGTATGGTCTCCATCGGGAAACGGCAATGGATCCTCCTCCACAACTTCGATACGTTGGGTTGAGGCAGGACTCCATTCTGAATCGGGGTCGTCGGGTCGTCTCGCGCCGTCGATATTCCCGATCATCAAATCATACAGCGGCTTCTTCAGGCAAACCGCTTCGACTTCGCCTATGTAGAAAGGGGTGCTGACTTGAATCTTCGCAACTGGCGCTTTCACACATTTGCTGTCGGCCATAAGTGTCCATTTAGAATCGCCAGTGAATTGTTCTTTAGCGATTAGGTCTTCTCTGACGATGACCCCACTGCAGCTAGAGTCTCTTAAAACAGTCACTTCATGATTTCCGACGCGTCCCTTGGAAACGGGCATGTTCTGTACGGTCATAGCTGCGCTGGCGACGACGGGGATGGATTTTCCGTTGGCAAGGAGAAGTTGGCCATCGGTTATGCACTCTTGCACGTCCGCGGGAGTAGCTGCGCGCTCGGTCTCACTCAGAAGAATGACGCTCCCGCCGCACAATTGATGGTCAGATCTACTGGTTTGCCGTTGATTGGAGAACCGCCTCTGCCGGTTGCCCACCGCTGCATTGTCCGTATTGCTCCGCTGTCCGCTACTTTTGTTTTGAGGACAGTTAGCCGCTCTGTGGTCTGTAGCGTTGCAGGTGAAACATCCTCTTGACTGCCCTTCCCTGGAAGGTGGCGTGGAGTCCGTGTGTCTCTGGCTCGTCTGACTCCCCTGGATCTGGTTCCCATGGCTTGCAGTCTTCTAAATGGCTTCGTCGCCTTGGGTGGCCCAAGCGTTTTTCCGTGAGCGAGGAGATATCTTTCAGCAACCTCGGTCACATCATTAAGCGTCTGCAGCTTCTGTAATTCTAAGTGGGTCGCCAGGTCCTTGTGACAGGCATTGAGGAACTGCTCCTTCACGATCAGGTCATGGAGACTATCGTAAGACTTCCCTTTGCCTGATAGTTCCACCCACTTGTGTAAGTATGACGACAGGCGCTCCACAAATTGCTTTGGTGTCTCGTCTGACAAAGGCCGGCATTCACGGAAGCGTTTACGGTAGCCCTTCTCTGTGAAGCTGTAGCAATGCAATAGGGCCTCTTTCAAGACGTCGTAGCTTTTGGCGTCATTGTTCGACAGTCTGGTGTAAACTTCGAGTGCTTGCCCCGTCAGAAGTGCACTCAGTCGAATTGCCCAGTCTTGAGGTTGCCAGTTAGAGCTTTCAGCGAACCTTTCGAATCTCGCCAGATAACTGTCAATCTGGTCCTTCCCGTCGACGAAAGCTGGCAATTTGGAGCCGTATGGTCGTTGGTGACTTGTGGCGCATGCTGATTGTTTTGGATACGCGCCAGCTCTAGCTGGTGCTGACGCTCAGCTTCTCTTTCTTGCCGCTGCTCTTCTCTTTCTTCACGGCGACGTTACTCCTCTATTTCTCTTTCTTCACGCCTGCGTTGTTCTTCCCTTTCTTTCCGTTGACGCTGTTCTTCCTTTTCTTCTCGGCGTCGCTGCTCCTCTAATTCTAGATGCTTCTGTTCTAATTCTATTTCTTTTTCTAGACGCTTCTCTTCCAATTCTCTTTCTCGTATTCTCTCCTGAGACTTGACGTACTCCGTCAGCTGCTTGCCTTTTAGATTCAGTTCAATCCCTCTCTGCCAGAAGTCAGCCATCTTAATGCTTTTCTGGAAAGTTCTTTTCTGGAAGGTTCTTTTCTGGAAAGTTCTTTTCTGGAAAGTTCTTTTTCTAGAAAGTTCTTGACTGTGCTGCACCCTTCTAGACTGTTCTAGAACAGCACGCTTTCTGCAGTAGCGCTGATGCTTGTCACTAGTCGCCTTCGCTGAGGCAGGCCCCGCTGTCCTCGTCGTATGCGACGCTGCACCACGCTGGTGTTGATGATTACGCTCCTGTGCTGAAGTAGACGCGACGTCCGCTCGTCGCTCTCTGTAATACTGGCGATGTAGCTCAGAGACTGTCCCTCGACGTAGTCTTGCGGCAGCCACGTAGTCCCGATCTGTTGTTCGCTCACGAAGCAACTCTTCAGCGACTACACGCCCTTGCAGTCAACCCGAATTTTTCGGGGATGTAGTCCCAGTATGTTGGCCCCTCCCGACGCAACTTGTTGGCGGCTACCCTCGATGACTGCCTCTCGTAATGTTGACTCGCTTGTTGTAGCAGTTGAACCCTTGGCTATGACGTGGATCGCAGCTTGGCCCCCAAAATGTTACACTGATTCGATGTTGGTGTTTTTCTATCAGTATTTGATTCAGCCCCGATGCTTCAATTCCTGATAGGTGTAACTCAGATTCGTTTATCCACGCAGCCCATTCAATCATCAACAAGTCAGGAGTCGTCGTATGAAGTTTTCCACTTTTATTCAGCACACATCAACAAACTATCAACACACTATCAACTTTTTACTTTCAACCCTCTCTTCTTTTGTTTGTTTTGTAGATTATAGTCACACGACACTTTCGCATATAGGTGACTACTGGACCGATTTATACTGACACCAGCGGGCCAGTTGTTGGTAAAGGGGAAAATAATATGATCACACGTTGACCAATCCGGGATTCGAACCAGCGACCTTTCGGTTACTAGCAAGACGCTCTTACCAACTGAGCTACCCGGCCCCACGACTCTTCTTTTGAAACAGTGCAGCACTTATATAGTCTCTACATACTCAAGAACAAACGAGAATATCCTACATGAAACACCACAACCAATCAAATAAAACTTCGTCATCACTGACTTACGTCATACGACATTCTTTCTGTCCAAGAATATTCTCAAATATCCCGAAACTTTGATCGATAGTAAACAAGCAGATCTAGAGAATTCTCCAATAACATCGACTAACGAAAATTATCAACGTTATACAAAGCTTCTTCTAACAACAATGCAAACTCAAATCAAAGGTAAATACACTCTATTATTGCATGCTTTGCAAAATAAAACGAACAGATCTATCGCGCGCGCTTCACACATAATTGCGCATTTCACACGCACCATCATGCGCGTTTCAACGTAACAGACTATTTAGGAGGCACTGTGGTCTAATGGTAGTGCTTCGGCTTGCGGATCGGAAGGTCCCGGGCTCGAGCCCTGGCCGGGCCATTGTGTTGTGTCCCTGGGAAAGACACTTTACTCCTGTTTTCCTACTCCTTCGGATGAGAGTATAAACCGAGGTCTAGTCTGTGTCGCATACATTCCATCATAACGGACTTTAAAGATCCTGACGCTCATGTCCTAGACGGGTGAGTGCCGGTGACAAGAAAACACCCAGCATGCACCTACGTCCTTCTCCCCCATCCCTGGCTGCCCAGGATTGTGCTCAGTTGTCCGGGCGTCAGACCATGCGCCCAAAGGCTGCGGGTGGGCGTCTCGGGCGGCTTGAGTTAGATCCTGTATCGGCCAGCGCCTTGAGCAGCTCTTGAGCTGGAAAAGCGCTATATAAGAACGATTAAATAAATAGTGGTGTAAACCTTACTGGCGCCACAAACTTCCATATTGAACCAAGATCCGCTTTCACTTCTAGTTGTCCACTTTTAAATCTCCAGTAAACTCTTGGGGAACAAAATTAACAAATACACATAGGCCAGTACAAAATCTTGTAAATCAGTGGAATTTATTGCAATGTTTCTTCATCAATCTATTCTTATTCCACAATAATAAACTGTAGATCTATCAGAAAACTTCCAAATATCAAACTACAGTGTCACCTCCCACCACGTGTTTTGCTAGTGCCCGTCCTCTAAGCTGCACACTCCTATAGTGCAGCTCGTGCACAATTGTAATAACTCTTTTTTTTTTTTTAAACAGGCACAGGAAAAATGCACACACACAAATAAAATAAATAAACGTTACCAGAAATATCGCTGTGCATAGAGAAATGGAGAAATGCTACAAAATACCGCGAAACTAACTTTTTAAACAGAGGCAATAAAACAAACATAAAAAAACACGTTACCAGAAATACCGCTGTTCATAGAGCGATAGAGAAATGTTACAACGTGCTACGAAACTGGGTTTATTAACTCAATTTGAATCTTAACACGAAATTGTTTAACTGAAGCGTGAAACCGAATAATTGTGTAATGATATTTATTCATTATCCTTACAAATGTGAGTACCTTTATCGGTTACTTCTCACTACGTTGTCACTTTCATTATTATTAATGCACTGTTGCTGTTTCTATAGTTAAAATAAATTATCGGACAGGCGGTTGAGAGTTGACTGGGGCAAAATTGTAAAAATGCCTAAGTTTCAAAGTTCAGAACACTTCCGATAACAGACTAGACGTTTCCTCACTCATTCATGTTTATATGTTCAAATACTTGAACACGAACAGTTCAAGTATTAATATATAATAAAATTAATGAAAATGGGGGGAAAAACATTTAAAATGTATAATTTATGCTACATACATGACTATTTCCTGCACTTCCTTATACTGTTGTGTCTGGTTTGCTAAATTTTGAATGTAAACGTCGTGCACGAACGTTCTAAAGATCGTCTGCTATAAAAAGGAAAGTGGCGGATTTTCTTTCTCTCGCGAATATTTTACATTTTACGTCATTTTTTCCTTCACTCCAGATTACAAAGATCACTCCAGTAAATCTAAGATCACTCCGGAGTACTAAGATCACTTCCGATCACTAAGTTTGACGTTCCTACTCAAAATTTTTGTATCATCCCTAAAACAAACATCGTTACACCTATACACAAGCATCACGCACAGCGACTGCAGGACAATTTTACAC
>CM072527.1:24614987-24724987 GCA_036898135.1 Oncomelania hupensis | reverse complement strand
GGTCGTGGGGAATGTGCGGAAACGCGCTGACAAGCACAGAGAGCAGTAATCAAGTGGGTTGCAGAGATCTGTGATCAACGCTGTCACAATGGCGGTGGAAGAGAGAAGAGTGAGGGGGGCAGAGAGAGAGAGAGGGGGAGAGAGAGAAAAGGATGGAGGGAGAGAAAGAGAGAGAGAGAGAGAGAGAGAGAGAGAGAGAGAGAGAGAGAGAGAGAGAGAGAGAGAGAGAGAGAGAGATGTTAGGTTTTAAACGTTTATGACAATTACAACTTTTTTTCATCAGGGTGATAAGTTTAGGCTTACAACTTATTCTTACAATTAATACTTGTTTCAGGCATCCATGCAAAAAAACAACAACAAACAACATTTATACAATCATTGAAACTTGTCACATTTTACATATATAAAAATTCAACTATGACAATTTTAAAACAAGAACTTTAACATATCTAAACGTCATCTAAACATTATAACATTGATCAGCGCCTTGAGCAGCTCTTAAGCTGAAAAGTGCTTTATAAGACTAATAATCATGTAAGATAGGAAATTTATAATATTTTGTTTACAGGAAATAAGCACCATACGATACCAAAAGTGTGGGTGGTTAGGTTGTTTGGATTGCTTTGTTTTGTTTCATGATAACAGGAAGTGTATTCCATAAAGCCAACACTGGTCTTGTACAGATCAATTCTGGGTTTAGGTAAGATATAATTTTGGGGAGTATTATTTATTTGATGATTTAGTTTAAATTTGTTTTAGATAGTTTGATGCAAAATTGTTGTGAACTTTAAACATAAGAATGATCACATTATATTCAAATTGTTTATTTATTGGTAAAAGTTTTAAGTTTGTAAATTTTTCATCTGTTAAAAGAGTTGTGTAGTTAGAAAATCAGTTTATTGCCCGTCGATGCATTGAGTTTATTTGTTTGTATTTGATTATGACTAGCAGCACTCCACACAGTGAAAGCAAAATTAATATGAGAAAGACAATGTGCATGGAAGAAAGCTTTCATGGCGTATTCAAGAACAAAACATTGTAATTTTGAAAGCAGAAAACGTATTTTGGGAAAGGCGTTTAAATATTTGATTAATGTGTTTATCCCGTATCTCAAAGTACACGATGGGCTGTTATTTGGTTTACACAATTGTTATGATTGAAAAAATTAACAGTGTCAGATTTGTTCAGATACAAAAATATTTTACTGATCAATACGAAGTGATTAACCATATCAAAATCTGAGAGAGTGCGTTTGCATGCGTGTGAGCGCATGCACGTTTTGTTTGTGAGTGTGTTCGGTGGTTGAGACAAAGTAATTAATAGTTCAGAAGAAACTAATTGGTGTGCACGAGAAAACTACGCGTGGAAATATTATTGTGAGTTGTGAAAACGAAAAGTATTAATATATAAGGAATGTTTTATAAGAATTGAAAGAAGGACAGAATAAAGGCGAGATAAAAGGAATGTACTCCGATTGGTTCTCTGTTTGAACGCAAGATTAATATCATCTTGATCACCACCACAGCAACCACCAACAAACCACCACACCACGTTACTACAGATTGGCGTCGTCGAACACTCTACGATCAACTTACCGTCGTACTGATAAAGAACTACGTTTTCTCCGCTGCACATCAAGATTGAATTTTACATCTTTGAAAATCATTCATCGTGAATAAAATCCAACATGGCGACCAACGATGAACTCATGAAAGAAATCCAACGGTTGAATGAACTACTTTAAGCCCAGCAAACGATAGGTCAGTCAGAAAAAGAAATTATTAAAGAATTAACTTTCATCGGAAAAGAAAAGAAATTGGAGCTATTTTCGGGAGATGGAAAGATCGATGTTAGACTGGATTGAAAAATGCAAGATAGCTATTGGTATAGGTAAGGTAAAGGTAGTCCCATAGCCTTGTGGCCGTAGGGGAGCGTGATGTTGGAGATCACACTTATCTTGGGCCAGCGTAATGAGGGTGATGCCCATCTCTCTCCCTCGCTACTTTACCTTCCCCACCCTTAAGAGAGTAGGTACTCAGTCACAGTTGAGTCAACTGGGGGGAGAGGGGGGAGGGGTATTGTTATTTGTCGCTTTACGTTTTGCGGTCACCCATCCAAGTGCTAACCGCACTGGACGGTGCTTAACTTGCGACACAGTAGCGAGTGCTAGATAGCTATTGAGTCGCCAAGATTTCGCTCAGACTTTAAAAAAAAACACTGAAGTTTATAATCAGACACTTAGAAGGAAAGGCAAAAGAAGAAATGAAAATTCACGTCAAATTTTCAACGCCAGAACAAGTGTTTGAAATTTTGATCAAAACTTTTAGTAACAATAGGTCTTTTACGGAAGCACAGAGAAACTTCCTTGAAAGAAGAGAGCATCAAGGAGAGCCACTACAAGACTTCTCTTATGATCTACGTCGTCTTATGGAAAGAATCACATGCACAAAACCAGATTTTGCCGATTCTGCGAAAGATGAGACGCTTAGAGATCATTTTATAAACGGAATTAGGGACACGATTTTGATAAGAGAGATGAAGAAGACAGCCAGTGAAAAACCCAGCCTTTCTTTCATCGATATTCACACTATGGCTATCCACATGACCGAGGATGTACCGCCATCACCTACGCCAGTAGATGTGGACAAGATCACGGGAATGACAAAAAGAAGAAAAAGAAGAAGGAGGACTTTGAGAATTGAAAGAAATTGTGAAACAACAGCAGCAGATTCAGCAGCTAGTCACCATGTTAGGAAAGATAACTACCAAAGATTCACATAGCAAAAAAATGAGTGGTGCTGAGGGAGGAGCGTCAGGTAGACAAAGAAACGAGTACCGTCCCTTCCATAGAGGAGGAAGAACAGGAACATTTGGTACGGGAAGCGGCTACACAAGAAAACCGCCAGCAAACTACTAGTACACCAACAACCCTGACCATCAGGCTGTCGGCCAGTGTCCGACCATATTGGCAAAGATTGATGAAACAACAGTATCATGCATCATCGACACCGGCTCTATGGTGACAACGATCACAGAAGAATTCTACACGGAATACTTAAAATCACACAAAAAGCTGCAAGAAAATATGTACACTTTGAAGGCAGCGAATGGTCTCGTTATTCCCTATGCTGGCTACATCATCGCAGACTTTACGATGGGAGAACACATCTTGAATAAAGGAATCTTTGTAGTGAGAGCGAGCGCGGACCAGAGTGTGAATGGAAAGAGAAAGAAACAATCATGCTTGTTGGGAATGAACGTTCTACAAGACTGCAAGAATCTTTCAGAAATATAGACATCAGCAACGACAGCAGAAGCCGAGGTGGGATCAGTGAAAGCTCTCAATGAAGAGATAGAACGAAAGACGAGGACATCAAAGTTTCTCAAAACCAAAGATGATCTGACATTGCTCCCAGCAAACGCTGTCACAGTGGTGATGAGGTCAGGAGGAGCAGAGATTCCAGAGAACCAGGAAGTCATGATCCAACACCTTCAGTGCGGCGAACATCTACCAAGAGGGGTGATGGTCATGGACACAGTTACCACAAAGAAGAACGGCTGTATCCGGTTCAAGTTACTAACTTTGGACAAACTAATGTGTTCCTCAAGAATGGAACACGTATCGGCGTACTGCAAGACATAGACATAGTCTGCGATCGGGAGTTAGACGTCTGCATAGAATAGGCGGAGATGAATGAGATCATGGTTTTTTAGATTGGATGTTGGTGTACCTCAAAGACTTCATTCTGATCAGGGCAGAAATTTTGAATCGGAGATCATTAAGTCTCTGTGCAAGATGTATGGCATTGAAAAGTCAAGAACAAGCCCATACCACCCTGAAGGGAATGCGCTGACAAAGCGTTTCAACAAAACTTTTCACGATTTACTATAACTAAGAACGCTCCCAGAAGAGAAGAAAAGGCGATGGACAGATCATCTGCAGTCCTTAGTGTTTGCGTACAACGCCACGCCTCATGCCACCACAGGGTTTGCGCCATACTACCTAATGTTTGGTAGGCAACCACGGCTACATTTGGACACCATGTTTACCACTGAGGAAGACAAGCCGTGTTCCGTCTGGATCCTGCACCACAGATGAAGCCTTGACTTGGCTTACAAACACACCAGAAGACGACTGCAGGACGAAGCGCTGAAGAGGAAGCAGCGGTTCGATGACCATGTGAAAGATGACCCTGTACACAAAGTCAGTGTGTCTTGTTGAAGAACCATCCTCGAGGCCGGAACAAGATCCAGGACAAGTGGAAGGAGGAGGTTTTCACAGTGACCGACGTGCGTGGTGCAGTTTGTAAAGTTGTAAGCCAGAAAACAGGGCAGGAGAAGCGAGTGCACAGAAATGAACTGAGAGTCATGCCTGACTTTCCTGGTTCCTCAAGCAGTAAGAGCAGTGATGTAGACAGTTCCGAAATCTCTTATGGCGAGTACGTTGACGCAGCCCATGGACAGATCAACGACGGAACAGAAAGGCAAACAGAAACAGCAGCAGCAGCAGCGGTATCACGGTCACCGCCACCCCTTCGCCGAAGTACCAGGACCACCGCGGGGTTGTTGTTGTTTTGTAGATTATAGTCACACGACACTTTCGCATATAGGTGACTACTGGACCGATTTATACTGACACCAGCGGGCCAGTTGTTGGTAAAGGGGAAAATAATATGATCACACGTTGACCAATCCGGGATTCGAACCAGCGACCTTTCGGTTACTAGCAAGACGCTCTTACCAACTGAGCTACCCGGCCCCACCCACCGCGGGAAGCTCAACAACCCTTATAACCTACCATGGCCCGTTCTTGCGCGAGAACAAGTGGCAGAAAAGACGCCGCAGGATGACGTTAGCATTGCTGACCATCCCACAGACCAGCCCCGCTGCATCACAGTCTTCCCCTATTGAGCCGAGACCGACTCGTACCCGCGGTACTCAGCTTAGGCGTGGCCTCACTACCCCCGATATTGTTAAGCAACTTGCTAAGCTCACTGAGCTCTATGTCGGTCACCCTCAGGGTGAGGAGGTTGCGGAAGCGCTGGAGACATTCCGCTGGTGCTTTGACCGCCTTCTGAACGACCAGCGGTACAACTCTGCTGCGTTCTGTGCACTATCACTTCGTGATACCGCCGGATCGGATACTGCCCCACCTTGAGCGTACCGGTCCCCATTTTGCTTGGTCTCTCCAGGGCCGCTGCTTTTTGATTTCGTTGAATTTTTATATTATGAGTCTTGCGTTAATTGTTATATATTTTGCGAGCTTGTCTGCTCCCCTTTATTTATTTTTATTCTTTTGGACCCCTTTTTCTGAGCGCACTGGTCCCGTATTTTGCTTGGTCTCTCCATGGCTCCTTAACTACGCAGGGTTGTCCTATATTATGAGTTTTGTGTTAATTGTTACATACTTTGTGAGCTTGCTTGCTCTTCTTTTATCCACTTTATTTTTTAGACCTTTTTTGGTCAAATTCTTAATGTATATCAGCTGTACATATAACGAGTTAGGATGTAGTTTGTAATTTTAGGTAGGTTACTACCATTTTAGGTCCTCGGATCTTCTTCTTATTCTTATTATTCATTTGTTTTTAAACGTGGTCCTGAAGATTTTTATTTTTAACTAGCTTTTAAATTCAGCATGCTCTGTATCTGTTTTGTCTTTTGACATACAGACCTGGTCTGTTTCATTTTGAAAGCATAATAAATACAATAGTTTAGGGCTAGTGGTTATGGTTCCCTTCCCATTCCTCCTGCGGCGAGTGGATCGTCGACCTCTTGGTAGCCAGCGAGTTGGCATCATATCTAGATCTACTGGTCAACAACAACTACCAGCTCTTACGCACCTATCTACAATGCTTCATTATTTTGGCCGTATAGGCACTACACTATTGACTGTCAACATCTCGTCCCCTATATGCCTACGTGTCAGGGGACGTAAATTTACAACTAACTAACTAACTACCAGCCCCGCAGATTGCAGAGGGCAGACAGAATGCTGAACTTGTTTTCCAAGATACTTGATGATCAGATATAAATTATGTACATTTTGTCAAATCCGGTTTTTATTTATTGACTTTACCAAGAAAAGAAAAATTTCAAACCTTGAAGAATGATTAAGTGAAAGTTTCACGTATAAAGGACTTTTTCTCATTGTACATGTTATGATTACATGTTAAGAATATGTACATTTTTCATCTCTCCACCCCAACCTCAGCCGTCCTAGCACAGTTAATTATTTACAGAGACTTATTATTTTTCCACAAGTTAAATTCTCTTTGAGAATGTATACAACTTGTAGTTGGTTTCTCATTGCTGATACTTTACCTTGAGAAATACAGCAGTAGGGTAACATTATTATCTGTCTGTGTGAAATGACTATACATCCGTTCTACACTATGAATTGGTTTAATTACCAACTCGTCAATAATTCGTTGTCTACACTAGATCGAACTTAAGTCATATATTTTTTCCATAATTTAACGTACAATTTATTTAACATTGTTGTTTACCTATGTTTAAATGATGTTGGGTAAATTTTGTTTAAGGGATCAAGCTTTTAACATACGATTTTGTCAATTTTCATTGTCACTCTATGTTGAAGTGCTGTTTAATTTAAGGTCACATACTTAACATGTTGTTTATTTTTAAATCGTTTTTGTGTGTGGTCAATTGCCATTGTCACTTCATGTTTAAGTGGTATCATTGTGTTATTGTGCGAACATTTATTGACATTTCATGTCACACATCGGGACGGTGTTGCAAATTGAGGGTGGGGGGGAGGGGTATGTGAGAGAGTGCGTTTGCTTGCGTGTGAGCGCATGCAAGTTTTGTAGTATGTTTGTGAGTGTGTTCGATGGTTGAGACAAAGTAATTAATAGTTCAGAAGAAACTAATTGGTGTGCATGAGAAAACTACGCGTGTAAATATTATTGTGAGTTGTGATAACGAAAAGTATTGATATATAAGGAATGTTTTATAAGAATTGAAAGAAGGACATAATAAAGGCGAAAGAAAAGGAATGTACTCTAATTGATTCTCTGTTTGAATGCACGATTAATATAATCTTGATCACCACCACAGCAACCATCAACAAACCAACAAACCATCTTACTATAAAAAGCTTTTTTTATTATTCTAGAGAAACGACACCAGTAATTTCATTGATATTAATTGCAGAGAGCCAAGTGTCACATGATCTAACCAAAGCGGAGCGGTACGAATGATATTTACCCAAACCAAATTGGAATGGAGGCAAAAGAGCAGTTTTTCCATGAAAGAATTTACATGTTTATACATACGTTGTTCCAGTGGTTTAGACTGAACATTTAATAATGAAATAGGTCAAACGTTATTTGGATCAGAAGTGTCCTTTGTTTTTGGAATGGGGACAACTTTAGCCATTTTCTAAGCATCAAGAAATATTCCAGTTTTGATACACAAATTATACATATTGATGTAGGCCGGTGCAGGTTTTAAAAGAAGAGGGAGAGAGAGAGAGAGAGAGAGAGAGAGAGAGAGAGAGAGAGAGAGAGAGAGAGAGAGAGAGAGAGAGAGAGAGAGAGAGAGAAAGAGGGAGGGAGAAGGAGAAAGAGAGCGTGAGGAGGGAGAAAAAGACAGAGTGAAGAGGAGAGAGAGAGAGAGAGAGAGAGAGAGAGAGAGAGAGAGAGAGAGAGAGAGAGAGAGAGAGAGAGAGAGAGAGAGAGAGAGAGAGAGAGAGAGAGACTGAGACTGAGAGAGAGAGAGAGAGAGAGAGAGAGAGAGAGAGAGAGAGAGAGAGAGAGAGAGAGGCAGGGCTTGACACAACCGATTGTCCTACTGTCCGTGACAGGTAGAACCGGCTGCCGAACAAGTTGGGTCGCCAACTAGCCTGTCCGACGGGAGAGGTATTTTTCAGCTGCAAGTCAGCCGGCGTAAATGATCTTGGCTTAGCTTAAAACTGGAGAAAAAAAAACCGCTACGACTTCACGACAAGCAAAAGCGTTTGAATGAGCAATACAAAAATGTTTCAATACAATTCACCTGAATATCATTTTTACATTTTATTTGTGTACTTTAATGCTCAATTTCAGTCAATTTACATGCCAAAGAATGTTTGATGATAATATAATAGAACAAACAGATAGGTACGTCAGTACAACAAGTATTCTATAAAGTAGTAAACCAATCCCCCCCCCCCACATACAGATACACACACAAACAAACAAACAAACAAACAAACAAACAAACAAACAAGCACACCTACAGATTAAAATTAGGAAAAAGAAAAAATTCATAGCTGGCGTTTCCCGGCGTTTGAACAGCTGGTACAGAGGCTTGACAGCAACTCCAGAGCTTATGGAATGGAAATAAGTGCAGAGAAGACCAAAATGATGACCAACAACACCAATGGCATCAACACGGACATCAAAGTTCAAGGCCAATCCTTCAACACAGTGCATAGCTTCAAATATTTAGGAGCCATTGTATCAGACAATGGGTCCCGACAGGAAGTCCTCTCCAGGATCGCACAAACCACTGCTGCCCTAACAAGGTTGAAGCCCATTTGGAAAGATCGGACCATCAGTCTACATTCCAAAGTAAGACTGCTGCGCTCCCTTGTCATCTCCATCTTCCTATATGCTTGCGAAGCATGGACCCTCACAGCAGATCTCCAACGAAGAATACAAAGCATGGAGAGGAGGTGCTACAGAAGACTTCTGGGCATTTCTTATACCCAACACATCACCAACGACGAAGTCCAACAGACCATCACACAAGCCTGTCACGTGGGGTTTATGGGCTCTGCACAATGGAATTATGGACCCTCACGTTTATTCGGTGGGAACTGCTAGTAAGTCACCCTATGAACTACTTTAATAAATTTATTTGTTTAGCTCGTTCTGTGTTAAGGTTGGGGTACAGAAATAGATAGAAAAATGGTAAAAGATTACTGTCACACTAGCTTTCACACGGCTATGAATCATATGTAGTCCAGCCACTTGATACCAGTTAAAATCACACATTTATTTCTTCTACTCTATACAAGATTCTCTAAGTACTAATCTAACTTAAAAAGTCTCTTTCAATGCTAATAGTTCGATCGCTGATAGTCTAGGCAGCTGTTATTTTCTTCCTCGGGCACTGTGCTAGTATATTTCATGTAGATTTGGACTACTGTGGTCCGTTTTACAGTTTCTGAAGAGTTGGACTACTGTGGTCCTGTTATGATCAGTTTAAGTGCACCTGGCGTGTTCACTTAACTGCTAGATGGAGCGTGCGAAGTCCTTCTGTGAGGTAGCTTCTGGTCCACCTGGGTAGTTGTGTAGTTGGGTTCCCTTGCCACGCTGTGGGGTCTTGTAGGGGGTTTTGCAAGGTAGCTCTTTCCGGCTTGTGCGGCAGAGTCTCCTCAACCAACTAGTCGTTTCTGTGGAGTGGGGTGCACAGGATAGCTCGGGATAGCTCGGGATAGCTCGCCTGCTCGTCTGTAATATAAGAGACGAAATTCTGCACAACCCTGAATAATCGGTTTGTGCAGAGCGTCTCACTGAAAGCCAAGTAGCCCTCAGTGATAGCTCCACATCTCTATACATAAGCGACGAACATTCTGCTACTTCCGGGGTCCGCTGTAATCTCCCTCTAAATTCCTATACATACATAAATATCAATCGTGTCTAGCTATACACATACAGAATTAATAATAATATAAACATTCAGTGGTACAGCCACTGGTCTGCAAACATACATATAAGTTAAACAACCGTGGTTCCGTACAGCATACAACATGGCGGCGCAACCGGTCGTGTTTCGCCTCGTGCTCGGCTCTTCCACGTGGTACGGCAAATTCGGATTAACAATTCACATTTATGCATAGCAAATTCCACAAACATAATTTCCACAATAATATAAATATATCACGATGAAACAGAAGGGTGTTCATTTACCTGTTTGACAAGTTCAGGCCCGTAGTGACTTGATAGAATTCTGAGATTCTAAAGTCCTGCTTCCTGGTCTATGAGTGAAGATAGTTCTCTGCTAGCTAAGTAGATGTTACTTCTCCCTCGTCTCACACACGACTGATTCAAACTGTGTTAGGCTCTGACACAGTCAAAACTGCTCTACCCACTTAGCCTGCTGGTCATTGGTTAAAATATTTACGACTCTCGCACACAGTGCTGATTCACTACGCGGCGTGGGTCGGGCTCGCGGTGTGTACTTTTATTGCTGCTGTGTTATATACTGACTCTCTACTATTACAAAAACTACACAAGGCTAAATAGTAAATGTGCAGAGTTAAAGCTAGCCAGTTCGTGACAAAGCCATTGGACAACACGATGACCTGCTCACAGTGGTGAAGAAACGGAAACTCCGATTGTATGGCCACGCCACCAGATCATCAGGTCTTGCAAAGACCATTCTGCAAGGCACAGTGCAAGGAGGTAGAAGAAGAGGGAGACCGAAAAAGAGGTGGGAGGACAACATTCGAGAATGGACTGGTTTGACACTGAGCGAAGCCATCAGGGCTGCTGAGGACAGAGAAAGATGGAGTATGCTGGTTAAACGATCATCTGTGGTGCCCCTACGACCTCCGGGTTACGGGACAGGATAGGATAGGATAGGATAGGCGTTTCCCGGCAGCTTCGTGTATGAAGCGCTCTGCATCATTTGTAACAATGCACATGAATTGACTGTTGACGTGTCCATTACACCACTTAATACATTGATACCTTTAAAGACTAAACATACAGACATATTTAAAATTTTCAGCAATTCCAACGAAAAAAGAAATTGTATTGCTTAGGGTGAGATTTAAAATAAATTAACACTAACATAATGAATCGTGTTGAGTACATAATTAAATTGTACTGTCAAGAATGATAAACATGATCAGGAGTTAAATTTAATAGAGATTTGCAAGGAAACCACTTAATGTTGAATCTAGTAACAGACATCGTCAGAAAGGAAGCGTATTTTTCAATACCGTAGCGCACTCTCAAATACTACTCAAATGCTTGAAATATAGGAACCGTTTCTGATACTCTACATTTAGAAATAAAATATTTTGCAAACTATTATTATCATATCAAATACCACATCAGATTTAAAATGCTCATCATAACCAAAGAGAACAATGCATTCATTTAAATTTAAATCAAAACATTGTAAGAGAGGGAGGGAGAAGGCGAGATAGAGAGGGCGGGGGGAGTGTAGGGAGGGAGGGAGAGAGAGATATAGAGGTGGGGGAGGGGGGGGCCTGAAGAAAGTGAAAGAGTCTAACTAAACAAAAAATGTTGAAAAGTTGTATTCTGGGAGAAACGAAGGCCAAACTCTATAAAGGCAAGAAAGGAACCAGCAAGATATCCCTTCAGGAGTTATTGAGTAGAAAAAACAAGATGCCAAGCCTTTCAAATGTTTTTTGAAGACATGCACAAACACACACACACAATACACACACACACACAAACACACACACACACACACACACCCACACAGAGAGAGAGAGCCTAAAACTAAGCATTTCCCAAAGTGTTATTTTTGTTGGCGGTGTTTTGACTGGGCTTTACCGTCACGAAGCCAAAGGAGCACATGGAGCTGGACTATCTGCAAGCACAAAAATGATCCAAACCGGTACCCCAATGTTTAGCTTAAATCGTCTTTACAAAATGGTGAAGCACAATGACCGTGACCTTGGGCAAAGTACAAATACGAATGACGTAACGCAGTAATTAAAGTATCCTTCCCCTTCACCACTCCCTCCCACACACACATACATACACAAAAAAGGAATTTGGTTCAGTAGTTCTTGAAATAAGGCAAACAGTGTGTTTAGACCACCCACTCACGTTTTAAAAAAAAGTATAGAAATCAGAAACAAAATACACAAAAAACACCAAGAAAAATATAAAATCAAAGACTTTCGGGCTACGCCCTTCTTCAGTGATGAAAAATAAATAATAAACATGAGGTCAGTGATGATGACGTAAACACTAAACATGCGTCATAGTCAGAAGAGGCTCTCTCTCTCTCTCTCTCTCTCTCTCTCTCTCTCTCTCTCTCTCTCTCTCTCTCTCTCCCTCTCTCTCTCTCTCTCTTTCTCTCTCGTTCTCTCTCGTTCATTTTTAAAAAAAAAAGTAAAATTCGTAGCGACTGACAGACCGACCAACTGACCGACACCTACTGCAAAGGACTGACCGATCGATAAACACTTGGCTCGTTCTGATTCCCGACTATTTCAACCTATTTCCAACAGATACGTCTAAAATCCAAAAATACGGCTCTCACTTGGCACGCTACGAGTCATAACATAGTAGACAGGTTATAAAAAGAAAAAAGGATGGGGCGGAGTGATGAGAAAAGTGAGAAATGGGGATCCCGGGACAAGTGTAGTGTGATAGTGTTGGTGCGGGGGCGGTGAATGGGTGCGGGTGAAAAAAGAGAGCGAAAGAGAGAGAGAGGAGAAGATAAGATAAGGTAAGATAAGATAACAATTTTATTTTCCAAGGTGGAAAGAGTAAGCGCTGGATGCACTTATAACAATAATGATGTACAAAATAACGTTATAACAATACACATCTTAATCTAACACAAACTAGGCATTCCTAAAGTAATTACTACTACTACTACTACTACTACTACTACTACTACTACTACTACTACTACTACTACTACTACTAACAATAATAAGTTATTATTATTATTATTATTATTATTATTATTATTATTATTATTATTATTATTATTATTATTATTTTTATTATTATTATTATTATTATTATTATTATTATTATTGTTGTTGTTGTTGTTGTTGTTGTTGTTATTATTATTATTATTATTATTATTATTATTATTATTATTATTATTATTATTATTATGAAAATAGTTTTGAAAATTGTGACACACACACACACACACGCACACACGCACACACGCACACACACAGTATTATATTTATAAATGTTATCTTTCTAAATGTTGTTAGTTAATTGCATGTTAAGTTAATTTTTATTGTATTTCAAAAGTTGTTTTTTGAATTATGTAAATTGAGAAACTGGGCTGCGTAGGTCTTCAGGAAATGTATTCCACAAAATGGAACCAGAATACGCTTGACTACTTTTGAAGATCAATTGTTGGAATAGGAACAGTTAACTTGGTGGAGGATCTCGCAATTTTCTTTTTAAACAATAGAAGACATGTAGGAAGGTGCATTGCCAAAAAGGATCTTGTGCATGAAAACCCCTTTATTACATTGTCATCTGTCGGCAAGAGGAAATATATTCAGCCCTTTAATCAAATCAAGAGATTTTTTTTTATATTTAAGAACAACTTGTTTAATTGCACGTTTGTGAATTCTATCTAAAGGTTTCGTGGCATTGGCACTAGCAGAATCCCAAATAGTAGAGGAATAATCAACAAAATGTTTGAATACGACCCGAATAGAATTATAGTTTATGAGAATGTAAATTTAAGAAATGTTTAATTGTCTAAAGTTGTTTGGTCCTTTTAGAAATAGTTTTGCTAATGTTTAAAATATGTTGCATCCAAGATAAGTTAATGTCTAAAGTCACACCAGTAAGCTTCTGACATTGAACTTCTTCAACTATTTTATTGCAAATGTTAAATAAAGGAAGTTTCTGAAATACATTTTGTCTTTTCTGTCGTGTTGTAATTAGCATAGGTTTGTTTTGTTTGGATTGAGTGCCATGTGGTTGTATTCAGTACATTCTTTTAGTTCTTTAGCCACCTTTTTTCTAATGAGGAGGATAAATTATTCGTCTGCATTTTGATGTAAATCAGCAAAGAGTTCACAAGCAGTAGATAAATGAAGAGGGCAATGTTTTTATTTAGATAGAAAGCAACAAAGATCCTAAAATAGATTCTTGCTGGACTCCAGCGTTAACAAACTAAAACTTATGACTTTTGGCTATTTACATAAACACACCGTTTTCTGTCACAAATGAACGATTTTAGAATTTCAAGTGATTTTAAACCAATGTCGTATAATTGTAATTTGCGCACAAGAAGATAATGATCTATTATATGAAAAGCTTTTGCAAAGTCAACGAATAATGTTCCAGAAAATTTATTATTGTTATATCATAGATGTAAGAGCTTTAAGAATGACAAAAATGCATAGCTCTGAAACCAAACTGATTTTCATCATGAAGCAGGCTTTTTTGCCTCCCATCATCGTCGTCATTCCTTTTTTTTAAAATTCAGACCACCGTTACCACCCACCCCATAACCCCTTCTTAGCTTTCCCTTCCCACCCCCCTCCCTCGTCTCTTAGTTGTTAGCAAGTGTCTGATTTTATTTTGTATGAAGCCGGATGTTTAGAATAAATGCGCGAGTACTGCGCTTTGAAATAATATTGTTCCTTAGGAAAATGCACTATATAAATATCCCTATTATTATTATTATTATTATTATTATTATTATTATTATTATTATTATTATTATTATTATTATTATTATTATTATTATTAAAAGTATGATTATGTGCTTTTAAAGTGGCTTAGAGAGTATAAAGAATGGAAATAGGCCTATAGTTCGATGGGTCCAAGCTATCACCAGACTTGTAAATGGGTATAACAGCTTGCTTGGGCATTACAGGAAAATATGTTTCTTCAATGTATATATATATATATATATATATATATATATATATATATATATATATATATATATATATATATATATATATATATATATATATATATATATATATATATATATATATATATATATATATATATATATATATATATTAGCAATCTCAAACCTCCGTTTTCCAGATGACATTGATGGATTGGCTGGAGAGTAACGAGAACTTCAAAGTCCAAGGCCAATCCCTCAACACAGTGCATAGCTTTAAATATTTAGGAGCCATTGTATCATACAATGGATCCCGACAGGAAGTCCTCTCCAGGATCGCACAAACAACTGCTGCCCTGACAAGGTTGAAACCCATTTGGGAAGATAGGACCATCAGTCTACATTCCAAGGTAAGGCTGCTGCGCTCCCTTGTCATCCCCCTCTTTCTATACGCTTGCGAAGCATGGACCCTCACAGAAGATCTCCAGCGAAGAATACAAAGCATGGAGATGAGGTGATACAGAAGACTTCTGGGCATTTCCTATACCCAGCACATCGCCATCAACAAAGTCCGACAGACCACCACACAAGCCATTGGACAACACGATGAGATGCTCACAGTGGTGAAAGAAATGGAAACACCGATGGTATGGCCACATCACCAGAGCATCAGCTCTTGCAAAGACCATCCTGCAAGGCACGGTGCAAGGAGGCAGAAGAAGAGGGAATGTCACAGAAGGCTAATTTGGACCCATCACTAAGGCTTCACGCCTCAAACACTTCATCCTGCTTTGGCGTTTGTAACTTAAAGTCGATGCATAGCAGACGACAGAAGTTAAGATTTGTGCTAAGCATGTGTAGGCTAGATAAGATAGGCAGTGACCTCATCCTGCTGACGTATAGCCACCGTACCCCCGCTAGACAGCGCTCAGGTATCTCACGAGATTTTCCGCGGGCTTAAGCTGACCATCCGGTTAGGTAGTCATTCTCTGTCTAAATCTCAACCAAGATGGACGCATGCTGAACGCTCTCTCTAGCAGTAGACTACGCAGGTGACGGGTGAAATTCAATTCATCGCAGTATAGCCACAGCCTGACATTGTCAAGAAGACGAGCAGGCTTGTTGGTCCGATGCAGGGGACAGACCACTGAGAGTCAACCCTGACCCCCTTAGAGTGTTTAGAAAATTATGTATAGAGTAGAGGAAATAAATGTGTGATATTTACTGTTAACAAGTTGCTGGACTTCCTATGCTTCATAGCCTTGTGAGAGCTAGTGTGTCAGTGAAGCTTTTACCATTTTCTCACTATCTCTATAACCCTATCCGCACACAGACCGAGCTAAACATATAAATGTATTAAGATTAGTCACAGGGTGATTATACTAGCCGATCCCCGCAGACAAAGACGAATGGGTAATAGCATTCCATTGTGCAGAGCCCAGTAACAATAGACCCACCGTCACACAAATAGACGCTTGCAATTAACTGTTTCACTCATGTATATTAATAAACCATTTTTATTTAATCTTTTTTCTTTGACTTTCTATTAAAGAATAACCACTGTCACTTCTGAATCTAAAGTCTTATCGATAACCAGGATTCGGAGAACCAAAGATATAAAATGGTGTATTGTTTAGAATTGATGATATTTCATGTGTTTCGTTAATTGCATGACATATATAAAGATGACCAATTGGAAAGTCATCTTTGGAAGGCCACGTGGAAAGTGACCTATTTATTTTTGTAGGGGTCAGATATATAGAGAGAGAGAGGAAACGAGAGAGAGGGTGAGGGGTGGTTGCAGAACAATGAAAGGTATCAGTAGTGGGGAGGGACAGGATAGTTTGGGGAGGGAGGAGGGCTAAACAATAAACTTTATTTTACAAATAAATAAGTATATATTAGCACTAGATTGTATGTAATACTAACAATTATCAATTAATCAATAATAATACATTTTGACAGTCGGATCACATTATTAGGTACTGCATAAAAGTTTCAATACGCTGTATGATAATACTGCACAACTACATAACTATACAGTTGTTGTTGATTGTTAGTAGCAGGTCGTAAATAATGCAGTTTACGTTAAACTGTCACTGAATGTTGAAAGTAGAAAGTAAACACAAAGCCAAGATGGATTTCTGTTCACAGATAGTACATAACAAGATTGTGACCCAACACATAGTGATTCTAGAAGTGATTGCAGAAAAGGAATTAATTCTGGTCTACAACAGCAATAACCCATTTGCTTGTCTTCAATCTCAGAATCCGGAAGCGCGTACGTGGCTGTGTGTAGTGTTATCTGAATGCGCCTATGGCTCTCTGCACGAGTATACTCTCTGGATTTTGACTGATTACTACCTCCTTTTACTGTACATTCATACAGTCATGATCACTCCGATTTTGATCAGGCCTTTTATTGATTGTTAATTCTCTGCTCATTTTGCTTTGCTATTCCTGTCGATTGTGATTTGTGTGCTGGTTCTGTGGTATCCGAGACCCAAACAGGTGTGGCGACTAGCTGGTGGAGGCTTAAGCTTATGGCTATGCAGTATTTGCAATTCAGCCTGAGGTGACGGGGGTAGTGAGAGGGGAGGGGGAGCTTAGAAGGTTGTTGTTGGTTGACATTCTGAGGTCGATCAACAGATCGAGCTGAGTACTTGGAGTTGGAGGCAAGTTTGATAATACCTTGACGACCTAGTATAGCGCCTTGTTCGGGTAGCCTTTCACAATGTGGAAAATCAGTTATTGTCTAAGGTGTACCTTCCTTCATGCACTTTTTTTTTCAGATTGTTACGTTGAAACGCGAACGAAAGTATGTCTGAAACGCGCACGATAGATCTAATCGTTTCGTTTTGCAAAGTATTCAATAATGGAGTTTATTTACCTTTGATTTGAGTTTGCGTTGTGGTTAGAGGAGGCTTTGTATAACGTTGATAATTTGCGTTAGTCGATATTATTGGAGAATTATCTGGATCTGCGGGTTTACTCTCGATAGAAATTTCCCGATGGATGTCGAAGTAAGAGAACGTTCCGGGTATGTGTAGAGAGATGTATGACGTAAGTCAGTGATGACGATCTTTAATTCTGATTGGTTGTAATGCGTCATTTCTAGAACGTCCTGTCGTCATCTCGAATGAGAGAAAAAAATTATAAAATGGATGCCCTGTGTGTGTGTGAAGGGAGAGAGTTGTTGATAGTGAGTTGGAAAGTGAAATTTGAGAGTGAAAAGGCGATTGTATGCAGTTGTTGATGTGTGCTGAATAAAAGTGGAAAACTTCATACGAAGACTTTGACTTGTTGCTGCTGAGTGAGCAGGCTGCGTGGATAAACGAATCTGAGTTACACCTTATCAGGAATTCAGCATTGGGGCTGAATCAGATACTGATAAAGAAAAACACCAACATCGAATCGAGTGTAACACAGATGGACATTATAGAAGAAAGGAAAATGTGTGCATTTGGGACAATTTTCTTGGTAAGTTTATACAGCTGCTCAGACCATCTGGAAAATGTTATTACATTTTCCGAACAGGTGTTGATTTCTACGTGTACGGTGATCTTTAGCACCTCTTTGCTGGGCGGAATGAAACGCAGCAAGTGAATAATGTCGTCCAACTCCAGACTCGCAGGGCTTCGAGTGAATGTTAAGCCAGAATGTTAAGAAGGACGTCTTTGGTAAGCTTACTAGATCTAATTCTCATGCGAGACAGTTGCTGGCGAGGATTCAGTTCTGAGTTTTGTCCATTAAAAGGAGAACTATTTGAGGATAAAACAGGTGATGAGTGGCCCGACGAAGAGGCACGTGTTAGAAAAGTATCGCCTGTAATTGAAGTTGGAGGAATTGCATACTGCGAAATTTCCTCGCCATGCATTTTGCCTTCAACAATAATTATCTGCCTTTGTGGATGTTGAAGGGCTGTTTCTTTGCTTTGGTACATCATGAAGTTAAACTTCAACATTAGATATTTGACTGAAAGTTTGAGCGCTAGATTCAACTTTGTTGTTTGCTGATACAGTATTTTGATTTGCTTCTTTTATGATCTGTTCGGTGTTCGACCAACGTGTACACGGGTTCAGTTTGTTGAGTTGTTTTCGCAGATTACCAAGCTGAGATCGGAGATTTTTGTTTTGTTGTTCCATCCTTCAATTTTGTCGCTAAGAGGGTGGGGGATTCTTGTTGGTCATCAACTCGATGTTGCCTGTGAGTTTTCAAAGCTGCTTTCACCTGAAATTTGGCAGTTTCTATCTCACCAAGATGGTTGTTTCTGGCTATAAAGCCCATTTTATCGATGACTGATATCCGACGTTGGAGCACTTTCAAGGCCTGTTTTGTTTGAGTCAGACTAAATGGACGATTTTGTGTAGGCTACTGAGAGCAGTTGTGAAACGGCGTTTACAACGGAGCTTCAAAGGTTTTACAGGTTCATCATCTTCCATCCATTCATAATCAGAGTAGTTAGATGATGTTAATGTTGATGACGTCTGCTCAGCAATTAGAGCATCATCAATTTCCAGAGATTTGATAGATGTACCATTATGCTTATGTGTGATGATATTCTGGGGAAGATACGTTTATCTTACTAGGGGGTAAGACTTATTGATAGATGGGCGATGTGCTACCACTATCGATCGTTCTTTTACCAGAATTCCGTAAGTTGTGTGAGAGACAGATCACGGCACTTAGGTCACATAAAATTTATATTTGTTCTCGGGAATTTTAGTATCATTTGGCTCAACTTGAGAACCGGTGATGACTAATCAAAAGACTAGATTATTATGTCTCAAGAGAAGAAAACTAATAACTACACAACAATACAAATAGAATGACACCAGTCGTATGTATGTAATTTCACTTTTTATATATTCAACACAAACTTTAACATTTCTGCATTAATCGGTAAATTAATAAGTAATATAGTTCCAAGTGCTGGGAAAATGTCTTAACAGGTTTCTTTCGTCATTTGCTACTTGCGGTTACGATTTTCACTGTTCGTAAGTTTCAAAGGTTCTAGTTTCTCGAGGGTATGACTCAGTTTTTGTGGGTGACTTAGCTAAGGTAAGTCGGGTCGCTCTTGAAGCTGTGGGGTTTGGACGTGGTCAGGTAGAATCGTGGTAGTTCTCCTTGGTTCCACGGGAGCGACGGTCAGGCGTTCGTCTCCACAAACGTGATCCCAGGTCCGACCTGTAAAAGTCGGAGCCCTGGCTACAGTATTCTCGTTAGCTATAAGTGTGCGGTCCCCTCTGCAAAGTGTCCATAGCATCAGACACCTGCAGGGTTCCCATATGCACAATTCAATTCGAATCTTAAGGCTAAGGTACATCAAACCACATGCATACTGTCTCAGAAACAATAATCTGTTTCTGTAACTATATATCAAGAACATATTATTTATACATGGCAATCAATATACACTAAACATACACATATCAAAACTATTAGTGTTATCTTACTTGTAGACTCTGGGACTCGTGAAATCGTCTTTTACGTCTCTAGCACCCTCTTGATGAGATGGAGATAGACGAACACTGCAGTTTGTTCCTTTTGGTAGACCCACACAGCTGAGCAGTTCTTTTGCGACTGATCAGTTGAGATTTGGTCCCCAAAGGTATGCAAAAGTTCCCAATAGTCTTCTGACCAATCGTTTTTAGCTCTCGTTTTCGTTAATCTCGCATCTACAGAATTATGGTTCTAATTTGAATAGTTCCTCCCCCGCTCTCTTGTCACTGGACACGCATAATTATCTTTCAAGTGGGGTATCAGGGATAGAGTGAAGAACAGATGCAATAACGATAAGCGGTGTCTGCCCAATACGGGTGACATCATCTTGGTAACTTTTGGCTGGAGTGAGTTACTTAGTGTCTCATGGTGCAGTAAGTTAGTTAATCGAAGACAACGCTATGGTTAGTTTTTGACTAAAGTATGCTATTTAACATTCTTGGTCGCCAAGCCTGTTGATGGTATCGGTAGCTATTGGCGGTGTGACTGTCTCAAGGAAGTTAATTTGCCATGTGTGGGCTGCTTGTTAGCTAACTGTTGTATTACCGTCCAGTTTCGTTCGATGGTATCTCTGTTTCGCTAAGCTAATTTCCTACATGTTTGTCGTCAATATTTCTGCTGTTACATTATGTGCCGAGTCAGTTTCGGTGTTACATTACATGGTTATTGCTTTAAATCCAGCGGACTGTTCCGAGCCAAATCAAGACCAGGTTTTGGTGTTGGGACTGACGAGTACAGCATCAACATCACATGAAATGGTTGAGGTGATTCCAGGTTAGCATTGATAGTTTACTTGTCAGAGAGTGGTGTATGATTTAACATGCGTGGCTCAGTAGTAGCCAAGGAATCAAAAGATTCAACTTCACAAGACAAGTCAAATAAAGGACGGCTGACCTCAGCTGACAGTGACGCTAATGACCCTGATATGTCTGCGACATGGTGACTGTCTTTTGCAGGTAAGTCGTCGGCCTTTTCTTTTAGGATCGGGCTAAGTGCTCGATGATGTTTAGGGTAACTATCATCAGAAAGGTTAGAACCAGGTGTGGGAGGAGGTTCAAACTTCACATGGACTTTGTTGTTTCTACCTTCATACATACTCTGTATTATAGAAGACAGTGAATCAAATTCAGAATTTCTCCATTTAGTACAGTTACCTTGCACGAGGACAGTGCCACTAGAAAAACAGAGAGAGAGAGAGAGAGAGAGAGAGAGAGAGAGAGAGAGAGAGAGAGAGAGAGAGAGAGAGGGTGATAGAGAGTAGTTGGTAAGGGAGTGAACGTGTGGACTGGAGTTTGGTGGATTTGCGAAAAGCTATCTGTTGGCAACACGCCGCGTTATGAAGATCCTTCAGTTACCTCAGAATAGCGCAATCCTTATAACGCTGATCCCGTTTTCTGGAGATCGCTTATTAGATCTCCCGGTGATCGTATTGTATTTCTTTATTAATTTATGTATCTATCTATTTTTGTTAATTTATTTATGTATTTTCTTTGGCACTTATTTCTTTATTTCATTTAGTAGCCTATTTTATTAGTTTTCATTTATTTATTTATTTATTTATTTATTTATTATGTATTCATTCAATCATTTTCAATTGTTCGTCGTTTACTAACCATGGAATAACTTATTTCAGTCTGAATCCGAGGTGAAACTTTAGGGCGAGATCTAATACATTAGAAATTACATTGCGCTGTGATCAAGCTTTTTGTGTGAAAATGTTTATGCGCTTAATAAATTTTCATTCACTCATTCATTCATTAAAATTTTATTTTAAAAAAGCACCTAAAAGCTAAAATACATAAAAATATAACTAACTAAATAAATAATATATTAAATAAACTAATAAGTTAATGAATGAATGCATAAATAAATAAATGTGCACAGGGTCGAATAGTGGTAAGAGGTTGAAGCACTCAGTGGAAGAGAGGTAACTCTTACTTGACACATAAAATGAATATGAAGTAGTTACCTCCCGTCAAAAAGGTGACGCGACGCGTAAGATTTCTCTTATATTGCGCACTTACAAGCACAGCGAGCTTCTGGCCCGTAATATCCAGCAATCACAAAATAGTTTGCTGAAGTCAGGATTCGAACTCACGTCGCCCAAGATGCACTCACACAAGTCGTGCGCTCTGATCACTGAGCTATCCCTGCACGTACATGAAAATAATTTAACATTTACCATTAACCCTTTGAACGGAGGGAAAAAGGCGTGACATCCGCTTTTTTCAAGTCTAGCTATGGGATGTTGGCACCCATCTCTCTCTCTCTCTCTCTCTCTCTCTCTCTCTCTCTCTCTCTCTCTCTCTCTCTCTCTCTCTCTCCCTCTCTCTTCCCTTTTATTAATTTTATTACACCTGATCGAAGAAATCCTTCATTTTTTGAATCTTCACATAATTGGAACAGGGGAAAAACAAATCAATGTGAACAATATATTGGAATGACTTTGTTTTTAACACTATTTACTGAGCGAAGTTGGAGTGGCCTAAAGCACGCAGCCGAAGCACAGCGCCACCTACAATCGGGTGATGTGGGTGAGGTTGGGATGGAGGTGGGATAGGACTCAACAACTCCATCTAATCATGATCTTGACCTTCTCCCACCACTATTATTCACTGAAACAGCCACCAAACGGATACTAGCAATACGAGGGTTAATGCTTTATTTCGTGTTTCGATCTATCGGGGTGTGGGGGGGCGAACCCATAACCTCTCAGCCACGGGCTGATACCCACTGAGCCAGTATCATCTTCAAAAGACCGAGCATTATTGATGAAGAGGTCATTCGCTGTCAGGCAAAGACACGGCGTTTAAGACTTTCCCTTATGACACATAAGACGCTCACTCCGCGTGAAGACTCTGAACTATGACGCCTTTATGGTTTATGAGTGATCACTTGGTTTCTATGCACAGATCTTAGTACATGATATTGCAATACAGTAACATGCACATAAACTACAGTGTACAGAAATTTAGGTTACCAGGCCCCGGAACCTTTCAGTCTTGGGGCGTTTGGGACTCCCCTTTGCTCTGGGCCAGTTTATTGAGGGCTGTGCCCATCTCTTCTCCTTCGCTGCCTTACTTCACCTACCCGGGTGTAAAGAGAGCCGGGCACTGATGGACAGCTGGTTGGACTGGGGGTGGGGGTGGGGGTGGTGTTGTGCTATGTCCTTCAGAGGGTGGTATCCAGTATATAGGGTCACCCAGCCAAGTGAGCTTACTGACTGGGCTCGACGTTGATTAAAGAGGTTCACATTGTCCATCCTTCCTCCACAGATCCTTTTAACATTCACAGTCAGTGTTGCCCCACTGAACAATTAAGCTTACGACAACCAAAACAAACAAACAACAGCAACAAAACTTTGGAAAGTTTACTTATTTATTAAATGAATAAATTCTTTCGTTTTGTGCCTATCAATAGCAGCGCCTAGCCAACATTCTTTAGATAAAAATAACATCTACCAAGGCCGATAAGAGACAGAACCCGTAAAAAAATTGCTCGGTAAGGTTTTTCGTTTTAGTTGGATGAAATGGACCCCACATTACCCCAGACACCAGAGACACTTTTCAAGGGTCACATGGCTATAGTATTGATGTACCGTTAAAACAGGGGAAATCTATCCTTGTGGAACCGAAATGGGAACTTCAAACTTTAGCAGTTGGTGTGAGCAGCATCCAACAGTAAATACAAAGAAATAGACCAGTACTAGTACAAATAAAATACAAACACTTTGAAAAAGATACACATAAAACAGCACATGCACATAACATTGAAACATATTAACAACTAATAAACGTAACACAAACTAAAATAATTATACAACTAATGCATTTCACGCCAATGAAATTGACAATGCATGAAATTGACACAAGATGCAACAGCCAGATGAATCGACTTGCTCCCAGATGCAAAATAGATCAACGTGACAAGCACCGCAAATAAGCTTAGACATAAAATCGAACCAGGTGAAATTATACATGAAATGAAATTGGCCACACACACAACGAACATGCAACAACTAAACAAAAGACACAAAGGAATGGGATGGCATGAAAGCGATAGACACGCGGTCACCCTTGCTGATGCTATCGCGGTGTTTTGACACCAGTGACTGTGGTAGGATTACTCTTCATGATGATGATGATGATGATGATGATGATGATGATGATGATGATGATGATGATGATTATTATTATTATTATTATTATTATTATTATTATTATTATTATTATTATGACAAGGAGGTGCATGAGGGGGAGGGAATTGCAATAAACCATCTTATCATGCGCAATTTGTTAAATAAAATAATAAATAATTAAATTAGTTCTACGTCAAAATCTCGCCACCAGTGTAATAATAAGTGTGTTAGAAGTTGATAGGGTGTTACTCCAGGCCAGATGGGCTCCATACTGACAAACCGGACCTGAGAAAAGAGAAGTCTGAAGCGGCTCTCTGCCTTACGACCTAAAGTTTACGGGAAAGCTTTATTCTTCTTGCATAATCCTAAATGTACATTATAATTATGTACTGCAATTCGCCGACCGACACCACAAGAAGTCTAAGACTACACCTAGGAAATGGTCATAGCTTGTAATGAGTTTCAATTATCCGTGCCCAAGACAATGTGTTAGCATGCATTTGAAAAGTGGTTCTCAGTTTAGGGGATGTATTTAGAAGATCTGCATTTGGATGGGCATGAAATGCGATGAAAAAAGTTGAACGCTGTGGAGTGCTGAAAGGAAATAAAAGGCTCTTTGGCTTCAACGATGAAACGGCTGATCCTAGCTAAAAGCGTGTAATTAATCCATAAGGAAACAATTTGTCGAAGACTGGGATGATGAACAAAATCTGACTGTGGCCCGCACTGGCGCTAGATCGGACAAAAGAAGATAATCAACGCGCCCCAGTCTTGCATTCAAAGCGAATTGACTATAACATATCTTAGTAGCCTGTCAGTGTGTGAACAAAGATAGATCTTGAATATCTTCATAAATCTCTCCTATATGCACCACCCCAAGTTGTCAGTTCTTTTTCCTTATGCGCGTGCGATGCCTGCGTGGTAGAAAAGAAGGAGAGAGCGGGTAGAGGGGGGAGAGGGAGAGGAGGTTATTGAAAACTAAACCAAACTACGAGAGTATGAAAGGGCTTTTACCGAACCCTGAATAAAAATGTTAAAAAAAGGAACTATTACCCATTTTAATTTGTGGGAATTGATGACTGATTTCATGGTTAGGGCTGGCCTAGTTAGTGTAGTTTGGAGTGTGTGTTGAAGCGGAATTTAATGCTGTTGGTTTTTACTGCCCTACGGCGCTACATTATTTTTAGCGTTTTTGTTTATCTAATTATGCCCATGTTTGATTGTATTTTTGTTTATCTAATTATGCCCATGTTTGACTGTATTTTTGATTATCTAATTATGCCCATGTTTGACTGTATTTTTGTTTATCTAATTATGCCCATGTTTGACTGTATTTTTGTTTATCTAAGTATGCCCATGTTTGATTGTATTTTTGTTTAACTAAGTATGCCTATGTTTGACTGTATTTTTGTTTATCTAATTATGCCCATGTTTGATTGTATTTTTGTTTATCTAATTATGCCCATGTTTGACTGTATTTTTGATTATCTAATTATGCCCATGTTTGACTGTATTTTTGTTTATCTAATTATGCCCATGTTTGACTGTATTTTTGTTTATCTAAGTATGCCCATGTTTGACTGTATTTTTGTTTAACTAAGTATGCCTATGTTTGACTGTATTTTTGTTTATCTAATTATGCCCATGTTTGATTATATTTATGTTTATCTAAGTATGCCCATGTTTGATTGTTTGTTTTTTTTACCTAATTATGCCCATGTTTGATTGTATTTTTAATTATACCCATGTTTGATTGTATTTTTGTTTATCTCATTATGCCCATGTTTGATTGTATTTTTAATTATACCCATGTTTGATTGTATTTTTGTTTATCTTGTTGGATTATGCTTTTGTTTATCTCATTATGCCAATGTTTGAGTGTATTGTTGCATGTTTTATTGTCGTTGTTTTTGTTGATTAGACATTGACAAATCATACACTTCATTTCCTTGTGATGTTAGGGAACAATAAATATATCTTTAATCTAGAACACGTCATTGGAAATATGGAGTTAGGGATACTTTTTCTACAAGGTACAGGAGGTAAAGAATTCTATTATTGGGAACCAACTTTTGGAACATGGTCAAAGTCGAACTGATGCAGTCCACTGATTTGCAATCATTTTCACAACTCGTTTTTCACAGCATGCAGTAACTGGTTTTATAGCGTAGTGAGCCAGTGTTATAAAGCATGGAGCTCTATACACAAGCTAATTAGATTGGATTGGATGTGAGTGACGTTTACCTGAATGAACGTTTTGGCATCCACGCAGTCAACGTGCGTGAAAGCTTCTAATATCATTGATTGGGACACAAGCTATTGCCGGTAACGGTCATATTGTAGTGTTAAGAGATGAGGAACTCGATTTTGACAGAGACGTGGATCCATTTAACCTGAAGGAGAAAGTGTGAAGAGAAAAAAAAGCGCCAAAATCTCTGAAAATTTAGTTTAGGAAGAAATGACGGAAGGAAAGGAAGAAGTAATGAAGGAAGAAGACGGAAGGAAAGGAAGAAGTAATGAAGGAAGAAGACGGAAGGAAAGGAAGAAGTAATGAAGAAAGAAATGACGGAAGGTAAGGAAGAAGTAATGAAGGAAGAAATGACGGAAGGTAAGGAAGAAGTAATGAAGGAAGAAATGACAGAAGGTAAGGAAGAAGTAATGAAGGAAGAAATGACGGAAGGTAAGGAAGATGTAATGAAGAAAGATGACAGAAGGTAAGGAAGAAGTAATGAAGGAAGAAATGACGGAAGGTAAGGAAGAAGTAATGAAGGAAGAAATGACAGAAGGTAAGGAAGAAGTAATGAAGGAAGAAATGACGGAAGGGAAGGAAGAAGTAATGACGGAAGAAATGACGGAAGTTAAGGAAGAAGTAATGAAGGAAGAAATGACGGAGGTAAGGAAGAAGTAATGAAGGAAGAAATGACGGAAGGAAAGGAAGAAGTAATGAAGGAAGAAATGACGGAAGGTAAGGAAGAAGTAAGGAAGGAAGAAATGACTGAAGGAAAGGAAGAAGTAATGAAGGAAGAAATGACGGAAGGTAAGGAAGAAATAACGGAAGGGAAGGAAGAAGTAATGAAGGAAGAGATGACGGAAGGAAAGGAAGAAGTAATGAAGGCGATAAAGACGGGAGGGAGGATGCAAGCGAGGAAAGACGGAAAGAATTCTGAAAAAAAGGGTAATAAATTATAAGACCAAATCAACAAAAAAGCATAAAGAGCGATGGAAAGAACATAGTAACACAGCTTCTTAACACAAATGTGGAGTGTCCCGCGGGTAATTAAGAGACAGACCAAAGTAATACTTTTTTTTCCTCTCCTTCACTTTCTTTTAACTTATAATAAAATAATTGTTCAGAATTTATTAAGTCTTTCTTCTGATAAAACCTGAATAACGAGAATGAATTACTTGCAGTTCAAGCTCCTTGCCACATCTCTGTAGACAATTGTGTATTTGTGCTGTTGTGTTAATATAGCGAGTGTGTCATCATCCACCATAATCTATATATATAAATTGCTTAGCCGGAAACCCTTCTTCGCCACTACTATAAAGTTTGTCCGGTATGGACGCTGATCTGGGCAGGTGCTGGCCGCTGGGAATCGGCCTGTTGTGTGCTCAAAACCAGCGAAATCGTTATAGCCGACATTTCCTTACCGAACGTTTAACCGTTTCTGAGATAAATAAATAAACAAAATGTCCACAAACTGCAATAGCCTCATTCCGCGCGCTTCCATTAAAAATCAAATTGAGGTTTCAGAATGTTTTCCCATATAGACCAAAAAATTTATTGATTTTGTACGAAGCATTGATAGCTCAGTTGGTAACACCTTCGCCTAACGTTTAGGGCGACCCAAGTTCGAATCCGTCGCGGGCCATATTTTTTGTAATGGTTTTTTTTTCCAATACAATATGGATATTTTTCTTTTTAATTTAGGCTTTTTACCTTTATTATTATTATTACTATTATTATTATTATTAATATTATATCTTATATCAAATTTTCTTTTAAAACCTTGGTGTTTATGATTTCTATTTGTATTATTCTATATTCAATATTATTGTTATTATTATTATTATTATTATTATTATTATTATTATTATTATTATTATTATTATTATTATTATTACCAAGGATCGGGATGGGGTGGTACGTTATTATTATTATTATTATTATTATTATTATTATTATTATTATTATTATTATTATTATTATTATTTATAAACTAATAATAATCATTATTATTATTATAATTATAATATCTTATATCAAATTTTATTTTAAAACCTTGGCGTTTTTTATGATTTCTATTATTATTATTATTATTATTATTATTATTATTATTATTATTATTATTATTATTATTATTATTGTTATTATTATTATTATTATTATTATTATTATTATTATTATTATTATTATTATTATTATTATTATTATTATTATTATTATTATTATTATTATTATTATCAAGGATCGGGATGAGGTGGTACGTGTAGGTGAAAGGGGGCTACGGGTAGGTTTAAAGGGGCATGAGTAGGCATAACGGGGATACGGGTATATATAAGGGGGTATGGTGATGGTCGATTCCTTTCATCCATACCTGCGAAACGATCAACGGGGAAGTATCAAGGAGGGTACAGGTAGGTTACAAGGGGGGTACGAAAGGTATCAAGGGGTTATGGGGAGGTATCAAGTGGGTTCGGGGAGGTATCAAGGGGGTATGATGAGGCATCATGGGGGGGGACGGGGAGATATCAGAGGGGGGGGGGTATGGTGAGGTATCAAGGGGGATATGGGGAGGTATCATCGTCCAAATGAAACTCGCAGACAACAGTTGTCTCTCTGTCTACATTTTAAACAGCAACCTGTGTACCCTGGCTTGCCAGGGTACAAAAACCACTAGTATTATATAAGTTACAAAGCAAATGTTTGGTTTTGTCTGTGATTTTACTTAAACAAGAAAAGAAAAAGATGTTAATACATTACAAAAAAAATCATGGCTCTTTTACACTGGCGTTTGTTGTTTTCATCTCTTCATATCTCTGTAGACAATGTCATCACGACTTCGGACTTTGTTACAACTTCTCATTCTCTATGTAGACGATCCGTACCGCTGCCATTAAAACCCCAGAATTGGGTTGATCAACAGGCTGAGAGAGAGAGAGACTAGAGTTAGCAGAAATTCTATCCTCATCGTCTTTAGGAATCACTGTCATTGCACATTAGTGGTTTACAAAGGAGGTAAGGCAGATGTAGTTCACTCAAGGCTTTCTACTCTGCGTTAATAAAATATGTTCCTACGTATGAACCGAACTATACACATGTGCTTAGGTTGTAGCTGGTGGAAATGTACCGTTGCGTAAATAGTATTATTATGCTTACATTGAGGTTCAATCTTGTATAGGTCAGTGCCTTGAGCCGCTCTTGAACTAGAAAAGCGCTGTATTAGAACCATTAAATATTGTTTTTAAAATGTAGATGTAGAAGACATAATCTTTGTTTTGTTTTTGTTTTGAATTTGTGTTAATTTTTATAGAATAAATATACAGGAAGGACTAGGTTAGTGAGCGCCTATGGCTGCTTGAGTTAGGGCAAGTATCAACCAGTGCCTTGAGCAGCTCTTGAGCTGGAAAAGCGCTACATAAGAATGACGAATAATATAAAATAAATAGTAGAAGTAGCACAAAGTTGTGTGGTGCAATTATAACAAAGCACGAGAGATCACAAAGATTGCATCGACGACGAGAAATATTAGTAATCCTATCCTTGTAATTGCTTCACCAACCACTGTCAAGTTGTACGTAGGCATTTTCCAAAGGGGAGACGTTATACTAGACGTCATTTAATGCTACTATTACATCGTGTTAATTCAAAAATTGTGCATAGCTATGAATTCAATGCTACACAGGTGCTTAGGTGACCTCTGTAGCACAATGTTTTTATTGTAGAAATAGTGGATTATTACAGTTAGGACAAAATAGCAGTCAGGTAAAAACAATATCAGAAGTTATTTTGTATTGTGTCAAATGTTATCATCGCTGCACAGGTAGGTTAGATGTAACAGAAGCTTGTGTCGTGGGTATATATATATTATATATATATATATATATATATATATATATATATATATATATATATATATATATATATATATATATATATATATATATATATATATATATATATATATATATAAAACCGAAAACAGGAGGCGATAAAGCATAGCTACTGCAGACCAGAACTGACAGAGATTCTACTGTCTCATTATCTTGTGTAAGTAGTACCATATTTATTGCTCCGATTGATATCCAAAGATCATGCCACCAGATCATCAGGTCTTGCATAGACCATCCTGCAAGAAGGAGGTAGAAGAAGAGGGAGACCGAAAAAGAGGTGGGAGGACAACATTCGAGAATGGACTGGTTTGAAACTGAGCGAAACAATCAGGATTGCTGAGGACAGGGAAAGATGGAGTACGCTGGTTAAACGATCATCTGTGGTGCCCCTACGACCTCCGAGTTATGGGATAGGATAGGATAGGATATCCACAGGTTATTGTTGCAGTGGAATTAATCACAAATTACACAGATACGAAACACGCTGTGAACAAAAAAGTGAAAATGGGAGAGAGAGGGACTGAACAGATTTTAAACCTCAGAATAATCTGCGAGAAATACCTACTGTGTTCGTAGACTTCAAAAAGGCATTTGATCGAGTCTGGCACATAGCTCTGTGGGCAACCATGAGAGTGTACAACATCAGCCCTAAAATTATTGAAGTCATCAAAAGCATGTATGACAAGGCTACCAGTGCAGTCCTCCACAACAGCGCCATCGGAAACTGATTCAGAACAACAATCGGTGTGCGTCAAGGATGCATACTCTCTCCAACACTCAACATCTTCATAGAGTGCATCATGTCAGATGCCCTTGCAGATCACGAAGGCACAGTCAGCATAGGGTGTAGAGCAATCTCCAATCTTCGTTTTGCGGATGACATTGATGGATTGGCTGGAGAGGAACAGGAACTTGAGCACCTGGTACAGTGGCTTGACGCCACCTCCAGAGCTCATGGAATGGAAATAAGTGCAGAGAAGACCAAAATGATGACCAACAACACCAATGGCATCAACACGGATATCAAATCCAAGGCCAATCCCTCAAAATAGTGCATAGCTTCAAATATTTAGGAGCCATTGTATCAGACAATGGGTCCCGACAGGAAGTCCTCTCCAGGATCGCACAAAGAACTGCTGCCCTGGCGAGGTTGAAGCCCATTTGGAAAGACAGGACCATCAGTCTACATTCCAAGGTAAGACTGCTGCGCTCCCTTGTCATCTCCATCTTCCTCTGTGCTTGCGAAACATGGACCCTCACAGCAGATCTCCAGCGAAGAATACAAAGCATAGAGATGAGGTGTTACAGAAGACTTCTGGGCATTTCCTATACCTAGCACATGCATCACCAGCGACAAAGTCCGACAGACCATCACACAAGCCATTGGACAACACGATGACCTGCTCACAGTGGTGAAAAAACGGAAACTCCGATGGTATGGCCACGTCACCATATCGTCAGGTCTTGCAAAGACCAACCTGCAAGACACAGTGCAAGGAGGTAGAAAAGGCGGAGTCCGAAAAAGAGGTGTGAGGACAACATTCGAGAATGGACTGGTTTGACACTGAGCGAAACAATCAGGGTTGCTGAGGACAGGGGAAGATGTAGTACGCTGGTTAAACGATTATATGTGGTGCCCCTACGACCTCCGAGTTACGGGATAGGATAGAATAGGATAGGACCAACATCTATATCATGTGTTCGTAGACTTAAAGAAGCGTTTGACCGAGTCTGGCATGCAGTTCTGTGGGCAACCGTGAGAGTGTACAACTTCAGCCATAATATTATTGAAGTCATCAAAAGCCTTTAGGACACGGCTACCAGTGCAGTTCCCCATAGCAGCGCTCAATCCTGATTTTATCTAAATGCTATGTTAAGAATAATTCAGACCAATCAAGATGTGGTGTGTGGTGTGGTGTGGTGTGGTGTGGTGTGGTGTGGTGTGGTGTGGTGTGGTGTGTACATTCATATTTGTGTTTGTGACAGTTACTAACAGACCAAATACTTTTTTCACAAGGAGATGTTTTTATGAGAACTTGGAAAATCAATCCCTTGAATGTCACCAAGCCCAGCTGATATACACTGATGAGCTAAGAACACAGGGAAATGGCCATCTGTATCTATGGCACACATCCACAAAGTCAAACCATTGGCAGCAGAGAAGGGGAGATAGATCTGTCCTATCATTCCCTCTTTCCACGGAGGACATTCTCTAGTAGAGAATTTGTCTGGAATGCTATCGGTAGGTCCAGCCCATCTTTTTGAGCCACCTTTGTCACTTGTGTTTACACACACTGCCTCCCTTCTTCTTTTTCTTTTTTTTCTTCTTCTTCTTCTTCTTCTTCTTCTTCTTCTTCTTCTTCTTCTTCTTCTTCTTCTTCTTCTTCCTCCTCCTCCTTCTTCCCTCCTCCTCCACTTCCTCCTCCTCCTGGTTGTAACTTCTCTTCACGTTCTGCCATTTATCGATTGAAGGCTACTACGTTATTGATGCGCAGTCAACAGCTGTGTCCTCATTGGCACTAGGCGAATTCTGCCACACGGGCTGATTAGGGTGTGGCCCAATACACAAACACAACACATTCTCCTGTAGCTCAATACCTGCCATCGTACTGCAACCAGGTACGCCAGGGCCAATTATGCTAGGTTTGGTGGTGGTAACGGTGGTGGTTGTGGTATTGGTAGTGGGAATTGTTCGTGGCGTTGGTGTTGGTTGTGTTGTCGTTGTTGTTGTTGTCAGTTGTGGTGGTAGTGATTGTGATAGAATTTTTTTTTTTTTTTTTTTTTTTTTAGGTAAGGTAGATTGTTCCCGAACCTTCAAGGGAGAGAGGCGCTTGACGTTGCTTATCGTGGTCCAGTGTGAAGGATTCAGCGTGACATATCCTTTTAACATTCACAGTGAGTGTTGTCCAAATGACAAACAATGTGTATGGTGTGTTTCAGACTTACTACTGAACTTGAATCAAGCAAATTAAACAGCATCTTTGACCTTCATGGAGCTGCTCCTAGAAGGCGTTACTGTGGTTCCTTCGAGCTTCCCGTTCTGCGCCTTCTGACTGAGCATGCGCAGAAAGAGGGTCAAAGAACATGCGCAGTGATAGCCTTTTGGATGACTTTGCGGAAGTTGTTCCTCATAGCCCAAATCATCAGCACAGTCATCAGTACACCATCTTTACCTTGGAAGGGGCGTTAGTACTGCTACTGTACCTCTCTCTGCTCGTTGAAATCATCGCCATCGTGAGGGGACGATACTTGTACATCGGGAACCAGAACTCTCCCACCAAGATCAGAATGCTGCGGCCGGCGACTCAAAACACGTAAGTATTACAATATTTTATTGCCAAGCGAACGCACGAGGAACGCATTGGGTAATGTTAGCGTATAAAAATGGCTCATTATAATTAATTATTGGCCTACGTTTTCGTACCATGGACACAGGAATAGAACCGTGACACAAAGTTGCAAACCTTATGTTCATACGTCTTGGATATCGTATGTTCCATCCTGTCTATACTAAACTATCTAAACTTGTGCATGATAGTCTTTATCAATAACAGCAGCAACGACAAGTCGATTTTTTCCCCGATATATCTATCAATATCTATATCACCGCCAGCAGGAATAGCATTGTCGACGTTGTCGATGGTGGCAACCTCGTTATCACCATTAATGGCGTCCTTTTAATCGGTGTTGCATCTTCATGCAAACTTTGACATTCTTTACCTACTGTGTATGGTAATTCTGGGTCTTGTTTTGCGCATTGAGCTATCTGCCAAAATGAAGGTGTGCGCGTACCGGGTTGATTTCGTCCTTGTTTTCATCATTCTCCTCCTCCTCCTTATCATCATCACCATCACTACCATCACCACCACCACTACCACCGTCATTACCCTTATCAGTACAAAAACTACCACCACCTTTCATCACCATAAAGTCCCCCATACGCACTGGGTTCGGGGACGTTAATCTACCCACAGACAGACATCACCATCGCTACTGCTATCGTAATCTCATTACTCATTCTTTCTTTGGTAGGGCCACCACCTCGTGCGGGATCTGCCACGATAAGAAAAACATTCGCTCATTGGACAGCCTGTGGCGCCGGATGCAGAAAGCGTCCAATCAGATGCAGCTGATCAACCTGCGGCATCACATGATCACGAAACTGATGATGGAGGCTCGCATGCAAGCCAGGGAGAGAGAGCGGGAGAAGATGCATCAGAAGAAAGAGAAGCTATTTGCTAATCTATTAACTCCCTTGGGAAAGACGGTACGAAAGATGGGCAGGTCGTTCGACCACGGGATTTGACTGACTGATTAGTTGAGCAGTTGATTACTTTTTGTGATCGATGTGTTTGCTGAATCAGTGATCGCATTCGATTTTCGTGACACTGACTCCGCACTGCGGCTTCTCCCAGTTTCGCAGTGTGACTTCGCGGACTTCTTTATTGTCTTTGATGATCCATATATAATGAGAAAGTAGGAGAGTAAATATGTGTTGGGGAGAGGTATGATGTGTAGGTGGGTGGGTGGAGAGAAAACGAAAGTAAAACGGAGAAACACTGCGTAGCTCGACATTTGTTTGCTCAAACTATTTCTCTATCCATGAAAATATCATACATTGAATAATGTAATGAATAAATGTCTCAATGAGCGGTAGACTGAATCAATTCGTGTGAATCAACAAATGAGTGTGAATGACTCTTGGAATGAAATATTGACGGAATGGCTGGGTGATGGAGTGACTGAGCGGGTGAGTATTAGAAAATCAAATATGACAACATTTTATTTAATCAATTATCGCAGTGCCGCCAATATTTTAAAAGCCACTGAATTTTATTCAACACCTTAAGTGGTCGGTGATTCTTCATAAACCGTGATTCTGCTTTTCTCCTTGTATGAAGGGAGACAAGAAGGAGAAACTAACGCTTGAGGGTAGCTTTACAGTTGCAGTTACTTCCCTTGTATATTGCTACCTTCTGCGTTGTCTGTGTTTGATGAGTGTTGTGTATGCGTGTGTGAGTGAGCGAATGAGAAAGAGAGAGAGAGAGAGAGAGAGAGAGAGAGAGAGAGAGAGAGAGAGAGAGTGTGTACAAATGTATCAGTATCATGGGAAGTGTTGGGTGATTCTTTTATTCCGATGTGTACTTCGCGAAAAGGGGCAGAATGGACGCATTCCATGACTGAATAGTTGAATTAATGGGGAATTTACTAATGGTTGGTAAGTGAATCAATGACTTTAAATATCAGATCCCCATAGGATTCGGTGTAAGGTAAGGTAGAACTTGGAGGATATAAAGTACTGCCACATGTGATGTGAACGTAAACACTGTGATTTGTGCAGTGACACAACGGCCAATGCTACGACGTCTGATCGTGTATGAATTGTGTCCATGTCTAACTCGACCTGTTTTTAATTATCATAGTTATTGTGTATAATTATTTAATCTGCTATTGTTACTACTACTACTACCACTACTTCGGATTCATATTTATTGAATGGTGCTTTAATCGGAACGTTTTATTTTTATTTATTTATTTATGTATGTGTGTGTGTGTGAGTGTAGGAGAAGGAGGAGTGGGATAGGGGTGGGGCTAGCACCAACCCAGCTTTTGTTTGGAATGTCAAGTCAAAAGCGCTTTATTCCGTAAAACCCCATGGGGCACGTGGATACAACAAAAATAACAAAAATTAACATAGAATGAAATCATAAAATGCAACATAAAATATATAAAGTACATTACAAAAACAAAAGTTAATCTTTCACACTCGCGTTCTAGAAGATACAAAATAAACATTTGCAAAATACACATTCATTATTATTACACAACACAAGCATCCTAACCTATCCTATCCTATCCTATCCTATCCTATCCTATCTTATCCTATCCTGTCCCATAACTCGGAGGTCGTAGGGGCACCACAGATGATCGTTTAACCAGCATACTCCATCTTTCTCTGTCCCCAGCAGCCCTGATGGCTTCGCTCAGTGTCAAACCAGTCCATTCTCGAATGCTGTCCTCCCACCTCTTTCTCGGTCTCCCTCCTCCTCCACCTCCCTGCACCGTGCCCTGCAGAATGGTCTCTGCAAGGCCCGATGACCTGGTGACGTGGCCATACCATCGGAGTCTCCGTTTCCTCACCACTGTGAGCAGGTCATCGTGTTGTCCAATGGCTGGTGTGATGGTCTGTCGGACTTCGTCGTTGGTGATGTGTCGGGTATAGGAAATGCCCAGAAGTCTTCTGTAGCACCTCATCTCCATGCTTTGTATTCCTCGCTGCAGATCCGCCGCGAGGGTCCATGCCTCGCAAGCATATAGGAAGATGGAGATGACAAGGGAGCGCAGCAGTCCCACCTTGGAATGCAGACGGATGGTCCTGTCTTTCCAAATGGGCTTCAACCTTGCCAGTGCAGCAGTTGTCTGTGCGTTCCCGGAGAGGACTTCCTGTCGGGACCCATTGTCTGATACAATGGCTCCTAAACATTTGAAGCTATGCACTGTGTTGAGGGATTGGCCTTAAACTTTGATGTCCGTGTTGATGCCATTGGTGTTGTTGGTCATCATTTTGGTCTTCTCTGCACCCATTTCCATTCCATACGCTCTGGAGGTGGTGTCAAGCCTCTGTACCAGCTGTTCAAGTTCTTGTTCCTCTCCAGCCAATCCATCAATGTCATCCGCAAAACGAAGATTGGAGATTGCTCTACCCCCTATTCTGACTGTGCCTTCGTGATCTGCAAGGGCATCTGACATGATGCGCTCTAGGAAGATGTTGCAGAGTGTTGGAGAGAGTATGCATCCTTGACGCACACCGATTGTTGTTCTGAACCAGTTCCCGATGACGCTGTTATGGAGGACTGCACTGGTAGCCTTGTCATACAGGCTTTTGATGACTTCAATAATTTTAGGGCTGATGTTGTACACTTTCATTGTTGCCCATAGAGCTGCATGCCAGACTCGGTCAAACGCCTTCTTGAAGTCTATGAACACATGATATAGATGTTGTTGGTGCTGTAGGTATTTCTCACAGATTATTCTGAGGTTGAAAATCTGTTCAGTGGTACTTCGCCCTGCCCTGAATCCTGCTTGTTCTTCAGCTGTGATTTTTTCAGGATCACCAATCCTTACTACTTTCAAACTACACACCTAAATCTCAGGCCCCCACTAAGTACTGTCAACTCTATCAGACTGTGTTGTTGTGTATGTGTGTATTCGGATGAGAATACTCTCCGCCTGGTTTTGTAATTGTGGTGTAATCTAACCACCAGACTGATTGAAGCGGTAAGATGGCCATTGCTATCAGCCTGTGCTCACATTGTGGCCACTCTGTACCACTGCTACACAAGTCCATCGCGGACTCTGTGTGTGTGTGTGTGTGTGTGTGTGTGTGTGTGTATGGGTGTGTTGTGTATGTGTGTGTGTGTGCGTTTCGTTGAGTGCATATTTATGAGGTATGTACGAGTTAAAAATAGTTGATTTGCTGTCTTTTTATTCAGTAGCCAATATGTTATTGTTATTGTTTTTGTATGCAGTTTTTTTGGCTATTTACTCATGAATAATCATTAATGGCATTTATGAATAAACGTTAATCAGAATTCGCTTGGAACCATATTGCATTATGGGATTCGTTGAAGGACAATATTCTGGGCTGTTTTCTATTTTTACATGTTTTATAATGCTAATATAATGTCATTGTATTCCCTGGTGTTAAGTATTGGTGCAAAGAATCAATCAGTCAGTGTCATTGTCACGCCAGGGAGGAATAAAGGATTCTGACCACTCAGAGATAGTTAGATTTTTTTCTTCTGATTTCGTTGTTTATATTGATTTTCCTTCTTTCAGTCAGACAATATTTACGTTACATAACAATACATTACATCACCCATAACTCTACATACATATTTCATGCAACATCACATATTCCATCACTCATAACTCTACATACGTATTTCATGCAACATCATATATACATAATTAATGCGAAAGTCATGCATCCACAAAAGTTTTTCAATTTAGAATGTTTATACTAGTTGATGCCTCTCTTCCTTGCACTGACGACGATCACTGTTTTTCTCTTTGTACGAAAATGAAAGTTTCACGTCGATCGTCGTCTGCTATATCTATCATAATCGCTTCCATACCTTGATTGTTGATCATATTGTTTCTTGATTTACACTAACTTGTCATCTCCACTTGCGCACTGTCGTCTCTGTCCTAGTCCTCACACTTTAGTCCTGTATCGTCTGTTGATTTCACCTCTCACTCTCGAAACAGTCCATCTCTAGCATCCTCCATGTTTCGTACTCGATGCGGAAGAACCCAGAAAAAAAAACATCTGTTGAACTATGTTCAGAACATAATAAATAAAACCCTTCCATCAGTAAGCGTCGTCTCGTTGCTAAGCTATTTCCGCCGGAAATCGATGTTCGAATCCATGGTAACGATAGCGGTCTCCGTAGATTGACGATCATCTCCGAATGCTTCCGAATTCGAATAAACGATAAAACTCAACAAATGGCATGCACCCGTATTACGATAATATATTTTCAACATAGCAACCATTCGTTCACGCGATCCAATCATACTCAAATCACTTGGCTCGACGAAACGTTCTACGATCACCAGACCCGCCCCTTGCGCCCGATTATCAGTTCGGTCCCGATCTGCCGACGCGCGCACGATTGTCAATGATTTCCGTACTGAGCCATTTCGCGAATTTATCTCATCTTTATAAATAAATAATCCTACCTACCCAAATGATGTGTGATATGAATTTAGACTATTCGTGCCACTGTGTCCAGATGCCCTTGTCGGTAACTGCCACAATCACAATGGTCACTGGTCGTCACTTCCCCCAGTAGACACGGTTTTCTCCATACTCCTCAGCTATGAGAGAGCTGCACATGAACTCTTCTCATAACTTAGATATATCTCTCCTCCGAAATATCTTTCCGCAGGCACCCTGCTGCTGAGTATGTTCCTCCAAGCCGCTGTCCACTCCCGAGATCAAAAATCTCCTCACGTTGTCTCAACGCTTTTGTTTACCACCCCTCTGCTCATGCGCGACCCACGTCAATTTTCAGACTTCATGACATGCGCTCATATCGTCACTTGATGACGCATACTCCATATCTTATTTCCGTCTGCATTGATTAGTAGGCCTACGTCGAGAGAATGCATAATGAAATGTGACAGTCATGAAATTTTCTGTGAAGATTTTCATAATAAAGTGATTTGGATTGTGGAGATGATTCTTAGTGAATTTACCTGAAGTGTATTTATTGGTTTAAGATTGAGTATTCGTCAGTTCTATAAATATATACTCTGTCATACAGCTGCTTCTATAAATGTACACTCTGTCATACATTACATCTGCTTCTATAAATATACACTCTGTCATACAGCTGCTTCTATAAATATACACTATGTCATACAGCTCGTACCGCGCGCGGAGGGGCACCGACGACGCGGCGATGTACATCATCCACAGCATCCTTCAACACCTGGAAAAGCCCAACACGTCGGCCAGAGTGCTGTACGTCGATTTCAGCTCGGCGTTCAACACGGTCAGACCCAGCCTGATGTTTGAGAAACTCAGTACGATGTCAGTGGCACCGCAGCTCATCAAGTGGGTGATCGACTTTCTGGTCGGGCGGTCGCAGTTCGTCGCAGTGGGTGGGGTGAAATCCGACGTCCTGACCATCAACACGGGGACGCCTCAAGGTTGCTGCTTGTCGCCGAAGCTCTTCACGCTCTACACCAACGACTGCCGGGCCTCTGAGGCCGACAACACGCTGGCGAAGTTCGCCGACGACTCAGCGCTGGTGGGGTTAGTGACGGGCGACGACGACTCGCAGTACAGACGCGACGTTGACAGGCTGGTAGAGTGGTGCCAGCAAAACAACCTCGACCTCAACGTGAAAAAAAGAAATAAATGGTCACAGATTTTAGAAGATCCGGAATTGCGCCAGAGCCGTTGACAATCGGTAACCAGGTCGTGGAGCAGGTCGACGAGTACAAATACCTGGGCGTCACCGTCAGCTCCGACATGTCATGGACCAAGCATGTAGACAAGGTAGTCAGCAAATGTCACTCCAGGCTGTACTTCCTAAGGAAACTGCCCCAATTCAAAGTCAACAGCGAAATTCTGACCTCCTTCTACAGAGCCAGCATAGAGAGCGTGCTGAGCTTTAACCTGACCACGTGGCTGCATGGATGCAAAGAGGAGGACAGAGACAGACTGAGACGGGTGGTCAGGCAGGCGGAGAGGGTGGTGGGGTCGCAACTGCCCAGTATCGAGGAGCTGGAGTGCAGCCGCACTGTTAGAAAGGCTCGCAAGATAGCGGAAGACGAGCTGCACCCACTGCATGGCGAGTTCCAGATGCTCCCCTCTGGCCGCAGGTACAGGGTTGCCAAGTGCAGGACCAACCGTTTCCAGCAGACGTTTGTCCCCTCTGCAATCACGCTACTCAACGAGCAGTTAAAATAAATCTCCATAGCATTTGGGCAGGGTAAAGGGGGTGGGGGTGGGTGGGAGTGGGGTAAGACAAACTGTAACTTGTCTCAATAAGAGCTACCTTCATCATTCTCTTTCTATTTACTGTATGCCGTATGAATGTGTGCGAAAATTATCGATTGTGTGCGAATAATGTATACTCACTAGTCATGTAACGTATTATTGGTGATGATATCAATTGCGCATTAGACCTATGTATTTACTAGTCATATTGTGTATTAGTCATGATAATTTAAATGGAATCTTTGTCCATCAAGTGCTGTATGAATGTGTGCGAAAATGTATTGATTGTGCATGATTGACAGTGTTTGCGGTTCTATTTTGTGATCTGATTGCCTGATGTGTGATGTCTGATTGTTTACTTTTGATAGCCTATTTTGCGTAAATGTGAGAAAGCGATGTGTCTGCTTGCACTGTGCTGTCATGTATTGTATTGCGTATGAACTTATAAACAATATTCTGATGTATTCCCATATGCGCAAAACAAATTCTTCACATGAAGTCAATAAATCTTGAATCTTGCTTCTATAAATATACACTATGTCATACAGCTGCTTTAGTCTGCCTTCCCTCCTGTCTGCCTGACTTTATACCTGAGCACCCACAAATGTAATACCTGTACACATAGGCGTGTATTTGCTTGTCCGTCTGCATTTAGATCTACCTCTCTGTCTGTCTGTCCACTTGGCTGTCTGTCTGCCTATTCATGTTATCAGTGTGTCTGTTGGTCTGCTTGTGTAATGTCTGCTTTGTATGTCAGTCTTTCAGCGGACCTGGTTTTAGAAAACAAAGTCAGGTTCACTCTTTGTATGGTTGACAATCAACTCCTCCATTGCTGCTTAAAGGATTAATGTACCCGGAACAAAACCGCTTGATGTTTTTAAGGATTATCATTTCCACAGCGGTGTACAGGTGACCGTATTCAAAGGAACATACAATGCCACCTTTTTTAAAAAAAAAAGACTAAACGAAGCGTATCCAATGTTATTGCGTCGATCTAACCGATTGCCGTTCTTACCTTTTCAAGACGAAGACTGTTAACGTTAATAATTGATTTATCTGATCCGACAATTGTGCACTGGAGGCCGGCTGTGTAGTGGCCTGTAACTCGAGGTTATCAGATTCCGAACCTAGGGTTCCTTTTGGAGAAAAAGAAGTTCAGGACCTATTTCTGGGATGTGAGAACCTCCAATAAAGGTTCGTGAACCTCAGCGAACCTTCCACGAACCTTGCAAATAAGACAAGCCGTACGCAGTTCACGAGCTGTAGATTATCTGTTCTTAGGAATCGTACAACAGCCCACAGAGCTGCTCAATGCCAACCAGGCTCTAACTCCACTGTTGCTTTTTTCAAAGTTCAATAGCCCTTAGCCTAATAGGCATGTCCGTAATAGCATTTTATACCTTTGTTGATTATGATCATGAGTGCCTGTACTGTTTATTATCTGCCGTTCACACACGCAGTAATACACATACACACAACACATTCATTCATTCACTCACTCACACATACACACACATATATAAACACACGCACACATACACACAACACACACACACGCACATCTGGGTTTCGCTTGGTACTTAGTGCTGTATATTATCCACAGTTAATCTCTCCTTGCTGGCATAACTCTTACTCATGTCTTGGCACCACGCCGCTTCTGTAGATCTGTGTATATTTTGTTTAAACTGTATTGTGCGTGCGGACAATGAAATATTGTCATACACACACACACACACACACACACACACACAGAACCACCTCCACCACTACTACCACACACACGAGATGTGAAGCATAGATAATAGAATTAGACGAGAATTAAACCAGGCTAAACTAGATTATAATAGACCAGAATTCGTTTATTAGGAGCCAAAAACAGTATTTTAGTGTTTGAATCCATACCAGACAATAGTCAAACGTGATAACCATTACATTACAAAACTGCGGTGAACTAATACATCGTCTAACGAAAGCAGGCCTTGTAAGTTACATACACAGACCGACTCACTGCAGAAATCGATATCGGATTTTGGAACCCGTTTTTCACTTTCAATAAACGCAGTAAGTTTATGTTCTTTTCTTTTCATGTGCCTCTTAGTCTAATTGTAAACTTCTATTTTCATTGACTGGGCGTCTAATTGTAAACTTCTGTTTTCATTGACTGGGCGTCTAATTGTAAACTTCTATTTTCATTGACTGGGCGTCTAATTGTAAACTTCTATTTTCATTGACTGGGCGTCTAATTGTAAACTTCTATTTTCATTGACCGAGCGTCTAATTGTAAACTTCTATTTTCATTGACTGAGTGTCTAATTGTAAGCTTCTACTTTTATTGACTGAGCGTCTAATTCTAAAGTTCTGTTTTCACTACGTAAGTAATCAGTAAGTACAAGCCATTCTGGACCTACGTTACATTTAAGAGGAGAGACAATATTGGAAACACAATGGCTCACTCCACTGTGATGCTAAGTCCAAGGCAGATATCTTAGTAGACCAATTCCACTCGGTCTTCACCCGGCTTTCGCAGTCCACACCCCTTCCAAATTTGCCCCAATAGCATTCTATTGCTGACTTAGTCATTAATAATAATACTAATAATAATAATAATAATAATAATAATAATAATAAGAAGAAGAAGAAGAAGAAGAAGAAGAAGAAGAAGAAGAAGAAGAAGAAGAAGAAGAAGAAGAAGAAGAAGAAGAAGAAGAAGAAGAAGAAGGATATTTATATAGCGCTTTTTCCTAAGGAACAATATCAGTTCAAAGCGCAGTACTCACGCATTCATTCTAAACATCCGGCTTCATACAAAATAAGACCAGACACTTGCTAACGAATAAGAGACGAGGGAGGAGGGAGGAAGGGAGAGCTAAGAAGAGGTGATGGGGTGTGGTGGCGATGGTCTGAATCAAAACAAAATGGAGGAATGACGACGATGATGATGGGAGGTAAGATCAGAAACATTTAAGAAGAGACGAGTTTTCAAATTGGATTTGAAAGTAAGCTTAGCTATGTTTGGAGAGCTGCAAAGAGAGAGGGGAAGAGAGTTGCAAGTTGAAGGGCAAAGCACTGAGAAAGATCGACAGCCAGCAGAGGAGAGTTTGTATAGCGGGGTATGTGAAGCATGAGGTTGTCAGAGGAAGAACGAAGATTTCTAGAAGGCTTATAGAATTGAATGTTCTGGGTGAGGTAGGAAGGGGCTAAGCCATGGACGCACTTGTAACAGAAAATAGAGATTTTGTAGATAATTCTATGAGACACTGGAAGCCAGTTGAGTGAATGTAGAAAGAGAGTGATATGATCAGATTTTTTTTTCTTTTTGAGAACCAGACGTGCAGCTGAGTTACTGAACAACGTGTGACAAAATTACTAAGGGATATCAACGTGTCAAAGGCTCCCCGACATGACCAGATCCCCAATAGGATACTAAAAGAATGTGTCTCAGAACTTGCACCTGATCTCATGGCCATTTTTCAGATGTCTGTCGACACTGGTTCATTTCCATCGGACTGGGTAAATGCAAATGTATCACAAATCTTTTTAAAAAAAAAAAAAAAAAAAAAAGAGAGAGAGAGAGAGAGAGAGAGAGAGAGAGAGAGAGAGAGAGAGAGAGAGAGAGAGAGAATAAGGCGCTAAACGCCTACATGAGAACTACAGGCCTCTCTCTCTTACCTCTATTCCTTGTAAATTGTTAGAACTCGTAATTTGCACCCACCTTCTAAATCACCTAGAACAACCTCAAATCCTAACTAACTTAAACCATTGTTTTAGACCCGGTTTCTCCTGTGAAACACCACTCATAGTTACCATGCAAGACCTCTGCAAGAATTTTTATCTAGGGAGACAGAATGACATTGCTATCCTGGATTTCTCCAAGGCATTTGAAACAGTGCCTCATCACGGCCTTACTCACAAGCTCAGCAGCTATGGTATCACCGAAAACCTCAACCTCTGGCTTCAAAACTTCTTGACCCAACGCCGTATGATGGTAGTCGTCGACGAAGAGGAATCCAGGGAGGAAACGGTTGATTCCGGAGTACCACAGAGCACAGTTCTGGGGCCAATTTTGTTCCTGTGCCACATCAACGACCTACCGCAGCATGTCAAGGCACAAGTACGCCTCTTTACCGATGACTGCCTCCTGTACCGCACCATAATTAGCCCTGATCAAGACCACCACATGAGTCTTATTTGTACGCCTCAGAACTGTGGGCCAACACGTGGGGCATGTGTTTCTATGCCAAGAAAAGCTTCATCTTTAGTATCCGCTGCAGATCCTCCCATGTACAGTCTAAGTAACCATTCCTCAAGTAAGCTGACCCCAACCCATACCTTGGTATCACCCTAACAGATGAACTGAAAGTGGAACACTCACATCAACAATATCTCTAAAAAGCCAGCTCAACTCTTTGCTCTCTGCGACTTAACCTCCACGTTCGCCCTTCTGCCTGCAGAACAACTGCCTATATCTCTCTCGTCAGATCAGGACTAGAATACAGTGCAGCAGCCTGGGACCCTTACCAGCAATGTGACATCCACAAACTGGAAAACACCCAGAGACATGCAGTCCGCTTCATCACCCAGAATTACAGAGCTCGCACGCCTGGTTGAGTCACCAACATGATGCTGACTGATCTTGGACTGCAGCCTCTTCAACAACGCAGACGTCAATTAAGAATCACACTCTTCTTCAAGATGGTTAGGGGAATGGTTCCAGCAATCACTTCTACCAACTACCTCACACGCCAATCACATCTAGACGACGGATTAGACCTAAGGCACCAAGCGAATTTGAAAACCAGAATATCGTAGTAATCCACGCCAGAAACAACAGTGATTGTTTTAAAAATGAACCAACATAAACACCTGTCTATAAAAACTCATTATTCCCAAGAAACAATAATTGATTGGAACCACTTGGACGATAAAATCATCTCTGCTGATAGCAAATACAGTTTTAGGTCAGCGGTCTCCCACCTAGGAACCATCTCGTGCTCTCTCCATTCGCACCACTGGTCAAATGCCATATTTGGATCACTGCCTTTGGGCATAATCAAGATCAAGAATAATTATTTCTTTTCTTTCTGCTGTTCAGCTCAAGGAAAAGTGCGACTGAACTTCTATTTTCATTAAAATTAAATCAATATTATTGTTTTGTTCAGTAAGCTAACAATATTCTCTGTGAGATGCGCCCTAAGCACGTAGACTTATTAAGCGCTATTCAGATGGACATTACCTTGGACTGAATTAGTGTTGTGTTAATTTCAGTCAAATTGTATTAGAATTTATTTCAGTAATATTATAATAATTGTGAATCTATTCAATTTAATCGGTTTCTACATGCTGAGATTTTATTGAATGGACTTCAGACCTACGCGCTATTTTTAACCATAGCTTCACTTGGATAAAGCGTGTTTTGGAAAACATAAGTTTTATGTCACAATGTTGTAGCAATAGAATTCTTTCACAGCAAAGCTACCCTGACCAGCGGGAGTATGTAGCCTATAAATTGGTGTTGTCCGTACCTCAAATATTAATATTGGTTGTCATTAATGGTATTTGGCAATGATGTTCCACACATTACTTTATTACAATACTGTTAGTGACCAGCTCAACAGCTGCCCAAAATCGCTGGTCAAGAACAGGATCTAACTCAAGCCGCCCAAGGCGCCAACTTGCTGTTTCGTGCGCGCCGTCTGACACCCCATACATATGAGCTATCCTGAACGAGCGACGAGGTCAAATAGGACCTATAGTCTTTTGCTGGGGGTGTTTATGTATCTGATACTTACTCGTCTAAGACACGAGCGTCAGGATATTTAAAATTCGGGCAATGAAATGCATGCGTGCACACACTAGACCTCGGTTTATACTCTCTTGCCAGATATTGGCGTGAAAACATGGTTGTGAGACACATTCATTGATTACTGATGTGCCAGTGTTTTCTTTTATTTTCATTTATTTATTTTTTTATTTTATTATATTATTTTATTTGTTTGTTTTGTGGTTATGTAGTCAATCAACCACATGCCTAACCCAGTGTACCGGTCGATTGGAAGAGTGGCGGCAGTCAAGCGTTCAATGTACTATGTACTAGTGGCAAAACCTTCCAACAATGATAATTATAATAGTTCTAGATTCTTATAATAGTGTATGCAGCAAATTGATTAGCCGCCAGTGGCATTCAGTAATAATAATTATTGTTTAGTTTTATTTATGTAACTACTAACTGGTAAACCCACATTGTACATTGACAGTACTTGTGGACTTTGTCTACCTACACTAGCATGCTTACATTTTAACATACCTTTCGCGGGTCTGACTATCATGCCTTTAGTCATTGACAGTTGGTGCGGTAGATATATATTTCACAGACGCTTACAACGGCTTAACGTTGTGTGTAATTTATTAGTAGGAATGAGGAAGTCTGAAAGCCGTGTCGGAAGGTAGGTAGGTCTATTCATACCTTTGACTTTTTCGATTAAAATAGAAGTTAGGCAAAATATTTATGTAAAACTGAACAGTGTTGAAATGAGGACTGACCATCAACGTTGATAGTAGTACACTATCTTACACTTGACGATTAGGTGATTACCTTTCTCTCGTCATGCACATTAATATGTTTACCAATCGTTATCGTAGATCGAACGCCCTTTGACAATTACCAGAAAAGCTGATAAGCCAGTACCTGCCTCAAAGAAATTTAAATGCTTTCTGTTAAAAAAAACACAAAACAACAAAACGGAAATAAACACAACGAAATCGTAATTCTGGAAATACAAATACTACGAGCCGTTCTTGTTTTAATGTACGTCTTAACTATAAAACGGTGTCATTACTCAAAACAATTTAAATTAACATTGCAGCCTGTATCTTTCTTTGTTTGGTGTTCATACAGTATTCAAAGTATGTACAGATATACTATCAGTCTACTTTAACATTGCTTTTGTAATTGTATTTAATAGCTCTTAAAACAGCAAATTTCCAGCTCAAGAGCTGTTCAAGGACGTTGACTGATTCAGGATCAAACCCAAGCCACAAAGAAAATTACTTGCTTGTCAAAATTGACGAACGTTCGATTTACAATGGTTATGTCAAAAGTCACTACAATAGTGAACCTCTATGGTCAGTACGGTACATTTCAAAGGCCACGATAGAGATAAACCATGTAAGCTTACGTTTAAGACGATAATGTGCCTTGGAATAAGGAAGGCCTGTAGTCTAATGTACTTAGCAGAGACTTACTGACTGTGATGTTTTAATGTCGGCTAAGAAACTGTGTTACATTTGGGTATATTGAAGTAGTAGTTATTATAATTATTGTCAACCCTCTACCAACAATTGCTGTAACGTGGATATGATCTGACAAAACATTTCAATATTAGGCATGCCATTGTATGAGAGTATAAACCGAGGTTTAACGGACTTTAAAAATCCTGACGTTTATATCCCAGACGGGCGAGTGCCGGTTACACAAATACACTCAGCAAGTACTATAGGTTTCTCCTTCCCCAATCCCTAAATAATAATCAGTACAACTTATGTTAAACTGATGAATAAAAATTGATACAACAACAACCTCCCCCAAACCCAGTCTCCCAGGAATGTGCTCAGTTGTTGGGGCGTCACGATGCGTCTAACAACAGAACCAACAGCATCTATATCATGTGTTTGTAAACTTCAAGAAAGCGTTTGACCAGTCTGGCATGCAACTCTGTGGGCAACCATGACAGTGTACAAAATCATCCTTAAAATTATTGAAGTCGTCAAAAGCCTGTATGACAAGGCTACCAGTGCAGTCCTCCACAACAGTGCCATCGGGAACTGGTTCAGAACGACATCGGCGTGCGTCAATGATGCCTACTTTATCCAACACTCTTCAGCATCTTCCTGGAGCGCCTCATGTCAGATGCCCTTGCAGATCACGAAGGCACACTCAGAATAGGGATAGAGCAGTCTCCAATCTCCATTTAGCGGATGACATTGATGGATTGGCTGGAGAGGAACAAGAATTTGAACAGCTGGTACAGAGGCTTGACACCACCTCCAGAGCCTGTGGAATGGAAATAAGTACAGAGAAGACCAAAATGATTACCAATAATACCAATGGCATCAACATGGACATCAAAGTCCAAGGCCAATCCCTCGACACAGTGCATAGCTTCAAATATTTAGGAGCCATTGCATCAGACAATGGATTCCGACAGGAAGTCCTCTCCAGGATCGCATAAACAACTGCTGCCCTAACATTGGAAAGACAGGACCATCATTCTACACTCCAAGGTAAGGCTGCTGCGCTCCCTTGTATCTCTATCTTCCTATACACTTGCGAAACATGGACCCTCACAGCAGACCTACAACGAAGAATACATAACATGAAGATGAGGTGCCACTGAAGACTTCTGGGCATGTCCTATACCCAGCACATTACCAACGATGAAGTCCAACAAGCCATTGGACAGCATGATGACATGCTCACATTGGTGAAGAAACGGAAACTCCGATGGTATGGCCACGTCACCAGAGCATCAGGCCTTGCAAAGACCATCCTGCAAGGCACGGTGCAAGGAGGCAGAAGAAGAGGGAAACAGAAAAAGAGGTGGGAGGACAACATTCGAGAATGGACTGGCTTGACACTGAGCGAAGCAATGAGGTTGTTGAGGTCAGAGAAAGATGGAGTACGCTGGTTAAACGATCATCTGTTGTGCCTCAACGACTTTTGAGTTACGGGATAGGATAGGATAGGATAGGATAGGCACAAAGGCAAGTAGTAGTAATACTAGTACAATGTAGTAGTAGTAGTAGTAGTAGTAGTAGTAGTAGTAGTAGTAGTAGCAGTAGCAGCAGTAGCAGCAGTAGCAGCAGTAGCAGCAGCAGCAGTAGCAACAGCATCATAATGTTGTGACCAAGTTTGAGAGATGATTTTCCTATTAATGTTAGCACTGTACAATGGCATGGAGTGGGTCAAAATATAAATTCGAGTCCTGATTCAATTATCAAAGTCTGTCAAGACAATATTAGGCTGTGTCAACGCTATGTATATTGTTGCTGAGTATTTTATTCATAGGCTCCGTGTTCCAGGGCCGGACCTGTCCTAGAGGCCCGAGGGGCCCGGGCCCCTACCCTTTTTTGAAAAATTTTGCAATTTACATGCTCAGATTGCACCAGATTGCACCATTGTTTCTCCCTTTTCAAAAAATTTTCAGGGGTAGCATGTCCCCGGACCCCCCTAGCAAACTAGGCGCTTCGCGTCGTCTGCTCGGCGCTTCGCGCCTTCACTACTACCCTAAAATATATTTGGGCCCCTACCCCTGAAAAACTTAGGTCCGGCCCTGGTGTTCTAATTAAGACCGGGTGTAAATGGACCTACATTGTATACCTTTAACAAGGCTCCCGTGTCGGAATGTGAGCGGATTATTATTGTAGTTATTACGTAGTAGTATAGAGTCCGCTCACAATCCGATACGAGCGCCTATGGCCAAAGATATAGGGTAGGTAGAAAACGTATCGCTAAAGCCTACGTTTTTTCTTTTCCTCTTAGAAATGCATGTAACTAGTACTACGCTTCACGAGGATATGACATCACAGGCACGTGACAAGTACCAGGATGTTCTCCGCGCTATTAAAAGTGGAGATGTCGGGAAGGTTCAAACCTTACTGACCGAGAAGTGGACCAAGGAAGACCACCGAAACGCCACTCTCTTTGAAACCGCGGTGAAAGGGGGACAACCAGAGATGATCCGGTGTCTGTTACAATGCGGAGTCGTCTCGCCTTATGAATCGCCCATTTTTGCTGCAATGCGGGAGGTAAAATGTGATGATGATGGTGATGAGGATGATGATGATGATGATGATGATGATGATGATGATGATGATGATGATGATGATAATGATGATAATGACTGTGTTAAAGTACCTCATGTAATGACGAGAAGTAAGATACATACAAACACTTACACAACAATCAAAGAGAAAAGGAAGAAGCTGAAGTTGCTGTGGTGGCGACGACGACGACAATAATGATAATGATGATGAAAATGATGTACTACAGTGTTTCGTTACAGACGCAGGCCCTGAGAATCGTGTTGGAAGAAGGCTTTAGCGTTGACGTCAGCTCCACGGCCAGAAAGTTACCGCTGCACACCGCTCTCAACCTCAATCCCTCCGTTATCCCTATCCTCCTTGGCGCCGGATGTGACGTCACAGCACGTGATCCTATTCGAGGAAACACCCCCCTGCACACAGCTTGCCTTCAATGCGAAGAGGACGCTATACTGAGGTAAGTTGGGTAATTGGTGGTGGTGGTGATGATGGTGGTGGTGGCATTGTCGTTTTCCGCCTTTGCCTTATCATCATCACCATCATTATCATCATCATTATACGCCTATCATCGTTATTAGCAAATAGGTCCACAATCATCATTTGGTCGGTCAGTTCTTCTTCTTCTTCTTCTTCTTCTTCTTCTTCTTCTTCTTCTTCTTCTTATTATTATTATTATTATTATTATTATTATTATGCGCTTGCCTAGTAAGGAACAATTCAAAGCGCTCCCTCACTCATTTATATGTTCCGCGCTTTTTTGGAATCTGGGCATTTTTGGAATTAGTAGTATTATAGAAGGGGCTGCCCATTTTTTTAAAGGCAACATTGGCCGCCAGGGTTAGGGTTAGGGTTAGGGAAAGGGACCTAACCCCTAACCTTTCCGTAACCCTAACCCAAACCCTAACCCTAACCAATGTTGGAATTCCAAAAATGGGCAGGCCAATTCTAGAATTGCGCAGGCCAATTCTAGAATTGCCCATATTCCAAAAAAGCGCGGAACATATACACTTAAACATTATTACAATACATATAGTTTGTTTTATTGGCTTTTTCATCAAAATGAAAAGACACACATACACACACACACACCCACACACCCCCGCACACACACAATCACACACACACATAAATGATATTAATACATAAGAGAATTGCTGAGAGCTAGAGAAATCAAAGCGGACTTGGGGAGAGGCAGCAATAAACAAAGTGATTCCGCCCCTCTCCTCCCCCACTCTCCCCCATCCCCCACCCCCACATGCTCAAAATAGATGAGAGAATAAGGAAGAAGCAGTGTGACCTCGGCAAACCAATATCGTCATCAATTAATCAATAACTTGGCTAATCATTCATCACATCATCATCATTCGTCATCGTCGTCGTCATCGACTTCTACCTCACACGTATCTCCAACAATCCAATAAGTAAATATTAACGTTATAGTCATGTTCTGTCCTACACAGATTTATCATGGCAGGCGCGTGTATCAACTACAGCAACTTGGACGGACAGACGCCGTTGTATTGTCTCCTGAAATACGCCAAAGGGTGGAAAGACTTCCACGCGAAATCACGTCATAGTCTGGCTCGCTGCCTCATCCACATGGGGATGGCGTTGGCACCTGATGTGACGTCATCAAGTACGTCACAGTCGATAGCGTCATCGACTGAAAGAATCTCGCCAGAATGTTCGGCCATTTCTTCTTCGAAACTGACTGCGTGCAATTCCATTTTGTCAAAATCGTCTACGCCAGGGTCTGGTTTGCAGAATGTTTCTAACCATACTTTCTCCGCTGCTTCGAAAAGAAGAGCTTGGAGTCGCCAAGATTACAAAGTGACGCAAGTTTACGAACAGTTGTTGAGAGATACGCGTCGCGTGATGTCAACGCTTCAGCATCTGTGTCGCGTCAGAGTTCGAGCTCTGTGTGAAAGTCACGTCGCTTCTTTGCAACGATCCAGTGCCGAGAAGACTATTGAAGACCGCAGAAAAGAAGGAGGCAGAGGAGGAGAAAGAGAGAGAGAAAATGACAACGAGAGGCTTTTGACTGAAAAAGATGGAGTAGGAGGAAGAAGAAGAAAAGAGGACGGAGAAAAAGCGATGGACCAAACAATAGGAAAGGGACCAGAAAGGAGAAATGAACAAGAAAGAAGAGAAAGCATGTCCACTAAAGAAGAAGGAGGAGAAGAAAAGGAGGATTTAGAACAAAGAAGATATACAGACGGAAAAGATGAAAGGAAAAGACAACATGAACAGCCAGAAGAAGGACGAGAAGGAAGAAGAGAAACAATGCTTCCGGAACAAACAGCAGGAAGTGCAGGACTACAAAGAAAATGGATCAGGGAAGACCAAGTCAAACAAACAAGCATTAATTTGACAGTTGTGTTTTCGCACCTCGACATTTCCAGTTACTTGAAAGACTACCTATTGTTCAGACACCACGTTTTGGATAAAGAGGCCTTTTCACCACCGACAACAACCAGCAGTGCCTTGAATGGTATATGTAAAATATGACTATGATGATACAGCTAGTATACATTCAGCTCGCATACATTTTGATTTCTACTTTACTGCCAAACATTAACATATTTTTATAAATCTTGAAACAGATGAGAAATTATTGGGTGGATTTTCCAGATTTTTGTGTTTTCTTCGAGCGTTGTGGCCAAGTGGGCTAAGGCGGGTCTAACTTGCTTTGTCCAGAGGCCAGAAACCAAGGGCGCCTAACAGGTGTGGGATCGATCCAGCATCTGGGCGTTATGTTTTTCCGAATATTATTTACTTTCGACTCGGGCAACATCTCGGGGGTTTTCTCCGGGTACCCCGGTTGCTCCCCCAGCAAAATTTCAAAAACAAACTAATATTTTGTAGGTTGGGTTTTAGCGCGCCACAGTCTGCGACTATCCCCTTCCCCAGGGGAGGCGACCCACAATTTCCCAATAAAAAAAGACAATAAAGCATTACCAAAAACAAAAACAAAATTATGATTGTATAAAACATGTCACTAAAACCGGTTCGTTTTTAAAGGTATATTTAAAAATGAAACCCAAGTAAAAATGTCCGTATGCTCAGCCACAATGCATTCGCTCATTTCGCTAACCGTGTTAATATTCTCAGCTCCACAATAAGTTCAGCATTTTACTACGACGGTTTTATCTGTTGTGTCATACATCATATATCCTTATTTACTCGACCGTTGTAGCCTTTCATCCATTCATTTTAATATTCACGACTTTCGCTTCCAGCGCTTAACATTTGATCCCGTTGATTCACAAGTAAACCGTTTGATTAAAGTTGATACAAAAATTTTACTTTTGATTCAGTCAGCATTCATAACCTCTCTCAGCTTGGGGTCCAGAAGATTTATACATGATGTCACAAAATCTTGTCTTGAGTTCGTTCAGTTATATGTATTAATGGCCTCTGTGATATGAGAAAATTAATGCTGATCCACCGTGCCCCAATTATGTTTAAACAACAAATAAAAGGGTTTGAGTCCTCTTATTCCTCTTATAAACGGATTAATATTCTACCTCTTGCCAACAGACTAACATTTAATAAAGGAGTTTTCATGCACAAGATCCTTTCTTGCAATGCACCTTCCTATCTTTGTTCTCTTTTTTCCAAAAAAAACAGATCGTCCACAAAATTAAATGTTCCACTTCCAAGAATTGATCTTTTCAAAACTAGTCTAGCTTATTCTGATTTAACTTTGTGGAATAACTTTCCTGACGATCTTCGCACTCGAGAATATAAAATTACATCATTTAGAACACGTCTCTTAAAACACATTAAAAATTAAATAAACGTTATTTGTTATAAAAATTAACATCACTAATATGCTTTAATGTCTTCAAAATTTTTTTAAAAAAAATATTTATTCCATGATGATATTGTTTATTTGTTATTGTTCCATGATGTTAATGTTATAACATTCATTTGTTGTATTTAATAGTTCTTGTTACAAGCCCCAAGGGCAAGATGTAAAAAAGCGCATCCAGCGCTTACTCTTTTACCCTTGCAAAATAAAATTGTTATCTTATCTTATCTTATCTTATCTTATCTTATTTGGTTTCAATTTCCTCCGCCACGAATGAAATTAAAATTTATAAGCTTACATCCGTTGTTGCAAAACGCATTTGCTGTATTCAATGTACACCTTGCATCATTATATTCTGATCGTTTTAGGCTATGTCTATCTTTTTGGTATTTATGACCTCAGCTTCGACTGCAACTTTGAAAAGTTGCTCCACAACATGCAGCAAACGTTCACTTCTGTCTCATTGCGTGTTGATGTCAATGCAAATTAAAAATTGATATGTTGTGGCATTTAATTCGCTCTTCCACAAAACCCTTACTGTTTTTATTTGCTCGTTTAATGTCTACGTACTTCCCAAGTTAAATTACAACTTAAATTTATGCTACTGCGCCACAAACGATTGATCCACTGTGGAACATAATGTTTGCTTATCCATGTGCTAAAGACTGTATTTGTTTTGTTTTTTTAGATTCGTTTATTTAGTATCCATGTCCTCCGCGTCGTCAGCGAGTGATGACCAGGAGCGTGTAATATCAGTGTAGTCTAAGGTGCTCATGCCGTCATCCTCTAACCTCCACAGCAGAAACTTGCGATAATCGAAATACAGTTTGATGATGTCCCGACCGGCGTCACTGTTCTCGTCCACTGACGTCACCGTCACAAGGTTAGGCAACGTCGCCTTCTGAATTTCATACAGCAACTGGAAAAAGAAACAACATTGAAGAAATAGCTTTATAAAAATCTGTGTGAGCGGCTGATGTCAGTAGTGTTGTTGTTATTGTTATTGTTATTGATGATGACGACGATGATGATGATGATGATGATGATGATGATGATGATGATGATGATGATGATGATGATGACGATGATGACGACGACGACAACATTAGCATCAGCCGTCCATCCCTTCCTCAGTTATTCTTCTTTTCATTCTCCTTCTTGTTCTTCTGCTTTATCTTCTGCTTCATGGCTGTCATATAACAATGAATGAGTGAGTTAATTTAAAATAATTTTGTTTAAAGATAATGAATGATTAAAGGTGCAGGATTTTAAGGAATTTTTTGCTTGTTTGTTTTTGTGAGTGACAATGGGTTTTCTTGGGAATGACATTGTTGTAACATTAAGGGATGACAGTAAGAAGGCATAGCTCAAATCCAGCGCTAAGCATTGACTTTGCATGTTGTAACCACTGCATGTAGGTAAACAAAGCTGTTTACATAGGTGCGAGCAGGCTAGGTCAGGCAGGCTCACCTATGGTAAATAATAGACGCTTGTATCTGTAGCCTATAGCGTACAGGCTATAGGCTATAATGGCTACAACAAAAAGAGGGACACGTCAAGGGCATATGCCTCGCCTGTCCAGTGGAAGTGTAGTAGGCTTGACGCTCGCGCACAGTGCGGCCATTTGTGTGTGTATTTGTGCTCTATCCAGGGACCCCTCGATCGCCGATATAGACATGGATGAATTTATCCAACCCTATTTTTTTTGAAAGAGGTTATGTTTTCATGTAATCTTATTTGTTTTGTCTAGTGGGACAACACTCAGTGTGAATATTAAGAGGGTGAATGTGTCGCTGAATGTATGAAAGTTAGTCTCTTAAATGAATGAATGAAATACAGCCCTCACCGATACACCTTGAGCATTATCCAAAGATCCACCCAGCAGATGAATGGACGTGTCCTCGTGCTCAATCTTGCTCATCATTGTTCCCATTGACTTCCAGAATCTGCCAATAGAAAAACAGAAACAGTTCAATTCAGTTCACCGAATGTTTTCTCAGCTACTTCGGTTTCCTCTCTCTTTTCAAAAATTGTATTGAATGCAGTCAATGTAAGAAAGTTCAAACTTCAACATTTGAATGTAAAATTCTTCCGTAACGCTCATTCCATAGAACGTTAGACCCTTAAACGTTCTTTGCTTTTAAAAAACGAAAATCCTCCAAGACTTTTACTTACTAGCAAGTCAAACACAATTTGCACTAGTCAATATTACATATTATTTTCGCAGACACCCAATTGATGGAGATCCTAGCGCGCGCACTCCCCCTCCACCCCCACTCTGCCCCCCCTCCACACACACACAAGCTTACATCCCTACATACATTTATACACAGTCACACGCACAAACAAACATGCATGTATTCAAATTTGCGTGACGATTTTAAAAAAGAAAAGAAAAGAAACTGCTTTATTCAAGGGAAACAACTGATGCAACATGTTTGTTATTGAAGGCAGATAATTGCAATATAGTTATAGTAAAACCAAATGAGCCGGCAGAAATATTCATACAGTTTGACCGGCTAGTGACATTCGATTATAAGTAAATACGGAACGATCTTGCAAAGCGCACTCTCATTCTCAAAACGCAGTTCAAGGGCCAGCTATCCTTAAACAGTGGAAGCACGGTACCCACAAATGTTCTATTCGGGAAAGCCGAAGGTAGGCCTACCACGAACACAATTCAGACCTGTTGCACACAAACGTTTACATGGGGAATCTTCGCCATGGCCATGCATGCATCTTCTATAGGTAACAGGACTTGCTCCTTTGTTAGCAAGGGCAGTTACCTCACTCAAACACCATTCCAATGTGTACACATTCGGACAACCTGATTTTGTATATTACAACTTCATTGATTCATTCACTCAATAGCACAGACCAATACTCACTCTTTGATTTGCTGATATTGCACGCGTTTCATCTTCTGAGGTGTCAGGACGATTTTTCGAAATAAATACAAACACCCTTCAGCACCCTGCAAAATATTGCAGTTTATGTGTTAATATCAGTCCTTTACTAGCATATCAAAGAGATATTTAGTAACAACATTTTCTCGCCACATCCCCTTTGAAAATAAAATAGACTTCAATGACCGAAGAGCTTGCTGAGGCATTTGGAATACAATGTGCTAGGTCCAACTGCCCCATGTGAAACAGCCACGGGAGCACCATCTGAATGTGACCGCGTCTCTTTCTTTATAATATAGGGGGGAGAGAGAGAGAGAGAGAGAGAGAGAGAGAGAGAGAGAGAGAGAGAGAGAGAGAGAGAGACTTCAGACTTCAGAACTTTATTTTAAAAGGTTAAGATTTTAGACATAAGCCTATTCTTACAATCAGACCTTTGTAATAAGATACATCAAGATTTACTAAATAATTAAAAAAAATAAAAAACTAAAACAACGTGTACTAACACAAATTTAAAAAAAGCACTACTTCTACTACCACCACCACAACCACCATTACTGCGAGAGAGAGAGAGAGAGAGAGAGAGAGAGAGAGAGAGAGAGAGAGAGAGAGAGAGAGAGAGAGAGAGAGAGGCGCTCTCCCATCCAGATAGGGTGGCCTGTGGTTGTGTTCCATAGCAAATACGATTTGTACACACGTGGGCATAGCTATTAGTTTGGTGTTTTTTTTTCTCTTTAATTTCATTGCACTTTTAAACACAGAAAATATGGCAAACAGCCAAAGTGACAATCTGCAACAGCAAATTTATCAACGTAGTCATTGTGGCTGCTCAAGAGGAAGAAGAAGAAGAAGAAGAAGAAGAAGAAGAAGAAGAAGAAGAAGAAGATATTAAGCACAAGATGACGGGTTAAAAAGCCAGTCAGAGTAACAAGGGCGTCTCAAGACGCTTCTGGAAGCTTTAAACTGTGGTTACATTACTCGGGTCAAGAAGAAGGGCATTCCACATTAAGGGCGCAGAATGGGAGAAAGATCTGTGTCCCAGTGATTTCTTCTTTAAACTGTTGTGCTATACCGAACGCCTCAGCACCTGGCTGTGTTGCACTGCAAGTGATAATGAGGTGTTCTTACCTGACACATTAGAAGTATAGACTTGGCCTTGCTGCCAGGGTTGTACTGCTCAAGCTGTTCTTCCACCCTTTCTATAAATGGCATAGAAATGGTTCATTCTTATATTAATCATCTTCGTCATATTATCTGTCGTCGTGCATGACGATCATTACCGTCGTATTCAAAGTTTCACTTCTATTTGTGTGTGGGTATATAAATTATGTGTGTGTATGTGTGTGTGTGCGTGCGTGCGTGTGTGAGTACGTACGCGCATGTGTTTTTTCCTGTCTGTATGTGTTTGAGAGAGAGACAGACAGAGACAATGAGAGACAAAGAGGAGAAAGAGAGACAGACTGAGAGTGAGAACGGATGAAGAATGAGAGAAAGACAGTGAGTGAGAGAAAGAGAAGGATGGTAAGATTACTTACTGATCAATGTTTCAAAGGAGCACGTGTCAAAATCCTGTATTGCGGCATGCACAAAACACAGAAGATAGTTCCACATGTAGTAAAGGACTACGAGTGAAAAGGATATCTCCACAGAAGTTTTTTGTGTGAGGTTATTAGCGTAGCTTGAATAGTTCTCAAATTTTCCCGAATGGATCTGAACAGAGAAAAATCTGTTCAAAGCCAATAGGTTTGTCTTAACAGATACATGATTTTATAACGATGTATAAAACAATTACAGTATTATCGTTCACCAAATTCAGTAGAACAGTCTTCTCTCTTTATTATTATGTTTATGTAACAATCTTTATCACGTCAAAAACAACCATTCTTGAAAATACGCTCGTATAATTAATTATAGACTTGTATGCTTGACGTTTATTTGAAACAAACGATTTTTGTTAGCCGGGAAATATTAAAAACATTTAACCCCATTAACTCACATAAACAATGTACACAATGCTTGTGTCGCCCCTTCGAACTGCCTTGCTCATAGACTGGCATCTCGGTACTCTGGATGAGATCAGCTGAAACACACCATCATCATCGTCATCATCATCATCGTCATCATCATCATCATCATCATCATCAGCAGCAGCATCATTATCATCATCATCATCATCATCATCATCATCATATCTCCATTCTTTAAAACTGATAGGTGGGAGAAGATTATGAACTAAAGAAGAGATGGAATAAAAAAATGAGGAAGAGAACGCGGAAGAAGAAGAAGAAGAAGAAGAAGAAGAAGAAGAAGAAGAAGAAGAAGAAGGGGGAGAACAAGGAGTAGGAGGAGAAGAACAAGAACAAGAAGAAGGTCTTACCACAACTCTGGGATGAACAAATTCAGGAGTAACGAATGATAACTCCTGCCGTCTCTCTGCTTCCCAGATTTGTCTGTCCATGTCCGTTCTGTAACGTTCCAGCTCATCCCTCACCTTCATCTCACGAGTGTCCAATACTGACCCTATATAATCATCATCATCATCATCATCATCATCATCATCATCATCATCATCATATAGTAAATCATCATCATCATCTCAATTATGAAGAAACATTGATCTGCTTTGCAATCTATAGTTGCAAATGGCTGCCCTTGCTTAATGGTAAACATATTTGAATCATTACATACACAATAGAGGCAAAATACAATATAAACTCAATTTTTATATAATAAATAAATTAATTAATACAAACTTCAACTTGCCTGGTTTTGCTTGGCTACTAGCGGCCTTGAACTTGTCTTCTTCGGTTCGTCTGATCGTGACCTCTGGAAACCTCAGCGGCTCCCAAGGTCGAGGTCGAGTTTCTCGCTTCAGCCTGCGAGTGTCGATGGTGCTCGTGTCCTGGGTAGAGCCGGAGGTAGGCGATGAGGATCCGACCTTGACTTTGCTTGGAGATCTTGGGATGGGAGGTAGCGAGCTGAAGCGACTTGGTCTTGCCAGGAATTTTCTGTTATTTGTTGTTCCGAAGAAAAAAAAATTAATTGTTACATTAAGTGCATAATTATTATTTAAATATTTTTACTTTTACATATCGTGCGCCTATGGCTCTGGGGTAAAAGGATGTGTAATTCACTTGTGGTATCTAAAGATCGCGGATTAAAATAATGTTTCATCCGCTCTAGTATTATAATTTAAAAAAAAAAGACTTGAAACTGAATTCACCGGGAAACAAGGAAACGACGACAGACTTACAGAATAACTATGTTTTAACAGGGTTTTGATCATTCTTTTAATCCAGTGCATTCAGTAAAGTGATAGATGTTAATTTAAAACAAATATGTGACAAAATGCATCAGTTCAAGCAGTGACTGTGCGTCTGCGTGAATACAATGTAAAAACGAAATTTGTAGTTACCGCTATAATAAAACATTGTTCTTAAATAGCCTATCACACTTTCAGTTTAAAGACCTAACAAAGGTGTCTGTAATGTTCTGGACTTCCATCCCACAGTGAATTACATGTCATTACTTGGCCTGATTGTTATTATAAATACTAGCAAGATATTCTCCATCGCGCATCTTGATTTCATAATATTTTCCAAATTCACCCTTAAGTCAAACAGTCAAAATCAAAGTCTACATCAAAACATTCCTTACTTTATAAAAAGTGAATGATTTGACTTTGTCTTTGGGCTTTAAATGACTTATGAGATCTTTAGTTTATGGGCGAATCCTGGTTATCTTGGTCTGATAGTGGTTAGTTTCGTTCAATGAGTACCTTCGTCTGATGTGGTAGATATGGCTGAGGTACTGCGCTCTATCATGCCACACTTTCCCATGCGCCACTGTGGCATCCACTGCATCTTCATCGATGCCTTCCTGTCTCAGGAGCTCTTCGAGGTGGCTGGGTAGCACGTAGTCCATGTCCGAGAAAGACTCCATCTCTCTATCCATCCGCCGCAGCTGCCGGCCCTCACGTGATTCCGCTCGCAGCCAGTCAGACACGTCCGTTTCCGACAGGCTTCGGTCCAGATCTAAGATGGCGTCTTCTTCGCGCGAACTGATGAGGAATTGTTTGGGGAAATCGCAGAGTGTGTGCAGTCCTGCTTTGGGGGAACGACAGCTTTCTCTCGCCAGACTGCACTTCTGCTGCTGGCATTGTTTCCATCTTCGTTGTTGTCGTTCGTCGTATCGCCGTCTTTGCCGCCCTTATGTTTTCGCCATTCCCGGCGGATCTGTCGTTTGTGCCAGTCCATTGCGCGATAGGCAAGGGGTGGTAAGTGGAATCTGAAGTCAAGCAGAAGCAATGCAGTGAAATCCAAGCGCGCTATGTGTTCTCAAATAATTAGAACGGGTAATGCGCGGGATATGGCGCAATCTCTGTACTTCCTATGTTTGTGAATTTACTACCTCCCTCCTCTATCCCCCCCCCCTTTCCACAAAAGCTGGCAGAAATTCCTATCACACTGTACAAAGGTAGGTTCTCCCTTAGGCATAAATCAAGTAAGGAGGGCATATCTACAACTGAATGTATCCTGCCTGGAACTCCCCCAACGCCAGACCTACTCCGATAATCTTGGCACCTTCTTCCTTCATGTCTAAGCTTCAAAGAGAAAAGCCAGCAGTGTCTTGTCCTCTGTGTGTATCCAGTAAAACAGCGAGAATGACACAGATTGAAATGCTTGCAGACATTTACATAAGATTAACATGATTGTAGGTATTTCTATTTATTACTTATTGATTTATTTTATCGTTCTTATAAAACGCTTTTCCATCTCAAGATCTGCTCAAGGTTCAAAGCTATTGGGCCAATTTTGCATATGACCTAGAGATAATAATCAATTCATCTTCTCTATAACAAACTCTTAGGTGACGTGACGGCAATTCATCAGTGGTTCATGACGACAGATAAAAATGATTTTCATTCAAACTCCAAATACGAGTATTGAATGGAGATGCTTCCCAATCAAACTAGTGACAAATAATAATAAAAGGATCACTAAAGCGCTGCAAATGGTTTTCACATTACTTAACAATTGTTAGGCGTCTTTGCGGGTTAAATTTGGGTCGCTTTAGCATAGCAACCGCAGAACAGCATAACCCAGCGCACCATTGAATGATGAGCGATAACATTCAAGCCAATGGTACCAAGCTGGTTGGCGGCATGGAGTGATGAACACAATAATAATAAAAATAACACCACCCCGTTGCAAGCGTCCCGTACTCCTTGGGATGAGAGTGTACACCGAAGTCTAGTCTGTGCACGCACACATTCTATCGCACGGACTTTAAAGATCCTGACGCTTATGTTTTAAACGGGTGAGTGCCGTCTATAAAAATGCACACAGCAAGCCCTAGGTCTCTTTTCCATCATCCCCGGTCGCCCAGGATTGTGCTCAGCCGTCTGTGCGTCAGACGATGCCCCTAAGGTAGCAAGTGAGTGCCTCGGGCAGGCTTGAATTAGATTGTGTATCGACCAGCGCCTTGAGCAGCTCTTGAGCTGGAAAAGTGTGATATAAGATCGCTTAAATACAGACAGAAAAACGGGACCCAATAATCCGCGATGTGTAGCTGAGACTTGCCATTCGCTTCTCCTAATAGTGGAACTAATGCCTCGGTTAGTCTCAGCTAGGCGGTATGCCACACCAACTATGATATGGAGGGGGACAACACACCCGACTGATTGCTAACAACAGCCAGTTTGGCCTATTTGGGGCGTCAGGCATTGGAACTCCACGACCTCTGTAATAGGAGCTTGTCGCACTTTAACAACTGACAGCTCTATATTACTGGATTGAGGACTTTCGGACACAATGTTGCGTAAAGGAAGAGTCGTGCGCATGCTATGTCAATTCATCAATAAATCGATACACGCTTTGCGAGACAGACCCTGTCGTCCATAGACGAAGATAAGGCAAGGGAGACAATTTAATGAATTTTTGATGACGCAGCCAACCAGTCACGCCCTTAGAGTCACGAGAGCTTTACGCCTGAGAGAAAACTAACAACAGCGTTGACGCATAGGGGATGGAGGAGAGAGGGGAGAGAAGGTGGTGGGGAATTCTGTTATTTCTTTCTGTTATCAAGGAAACACTAATGAGAACAGGTGATCCTATGAAATACGCAGGAACTGAAATGAACAACACTAATGAAAATTGCATTGCAGTTCTACGTTTTGGGTAGTTACACTAAAATCTTGCTCTTCTGTTGTGTGTCTGTATCCTGAAGTGTGATGATTGCGTGAAGCAAACAATGAGACAATTAATACATCATAATATCGTTGAGTTAATACAGTGAAAGCCACCTTCCCTCCCCGGCTCCCTCCGTCAGTTTTCTCCACGACCACTTTTTACATTGACCACATGCGTTATATTCTCGCTGTTCAGTACGACAATTCCGTATAGATTTGAAGTTGTATCCACAGTCATGATGACTAAACCTACATCGGGATATCGCATGACGGTAAAACATAATGATGATTGATGATGATGATGATGATGATGATGATGATGATGATGATGATGATGATGATGATGATGATGATGATGATGATGATGATTATACCTACACAAAGAACGCCTTTATTAAGTCTGATTTTTCATTAATAAAATGCGCATTGCAGCCAATTTAAACCTATTTAAAGTGAAGGGTATGATTTAAAAGATATTCAACATTGCTTAACTGGTTAACATACTTAAGTTCACCACACACATCAAAAACACCTTAATTTCAAATACTACAACAACTCTACTATATACTTACAAGATGAAAAGACTTTTAAACAAGAAGCATCAACATTTGCAATAGGGTTTAAAACAAACCACAACATAACTCTAGAGCATTTGGAAGAAGAAAACATACGTCCAAAGCACAATTATTATGTTAGTCACATTCAAAAGGTACAATTTCATATAATCTAATGACACAAAAGTGACAAAACGATGCAACAGCAAAATAACACACAAACACACACACACACACACACACACACAGAGAGAGAGAGAGAAATCGTATAGTGCAGTGAGTAAAAAAAACACGCTCTCCTCTGTCCTGTGACCAATTTTAATACTTTTGTATTTTTTGTTGCGTGTATTGTTGACAACAACGAGTACAAACTAGGGTGTCTACTGAAAGGCTAGTACCGCTACTTAGAACACCCACACCAATGTCCTGGAGACAACAACAACAACAAATCTCTTCTGTCCATTGTACTTTGAAGACACACGCATACTGTCTACTGTATATTAGAGACGCGAACACACACACGCGAAAACACGAAGACACAGGACATGAAGACATGAAGACACAGACAAAACTGTCTTCTGTCCATTGTACTTTGAAGACACACGCATAACTGTCTTCTGTATATTAGAGACGCGAACACACACACGGAAACACATACCCACACAAAAGTTCTACATTGTCATTTGATCAAACTTAAAACATAGCTCTACATTGCCTGCACCATGAATAATGAAGTGCAGAAACTTTGGGGTCGCCCGAAAGACATCTGATTTTAGCATTTTTTTCCCACCCACATTAAAAAACTATAGGACCAGTGTTCTTTATAATGACGATAGGTTCGTTGTTGAAGCGGTGATTAGCAATAATAATAATAATAATAATAATAATAATAATAATAATAATAATAATAATAATAATAATAATAATAATAATAATAATAATAATAATAATAATAATAATAATAATAATAAACTGCAATAAAAACTGAACACAAACTAGAGACAAATCGTCCATACCAAAATCACAAAAAAGGAGGCATTTTTACTCTATTGCCGTTATGAAGCTACATGGTTGTGTGAGAACGGTATCAACTTTTCCCTACGACCCAAGGATGACGGGAAAGCCTGTATTATTTTTTTTACTTGTCAGTTAGATATGTTTATAGCCTGTGATACAATGGATCTGGGCAATTTCTATTTCATTATTCTTTGGGGCCTAAAAACTAACGGAAATGGTTTTTTTTTTTTAAATAATTCTTTAATAGTATGTCACAGTATTACCGCCGATGCATGCAAGTGAAACCCAAGTAAACATGATAATGGTAGGACATTATCAAAGGCTTCACGGCCTGTTTTGTCCTAAAGTTACTACAACAACTGCTACTACAAAGGCTTCACGGCCGTTTTGTCCTAAAGTTACTACTACTACTACTACTACTACTACTAAAAGGTTTTAGCTTCGTATGAACCATGCATTGTTATTGAACACAGACATGGTCGATTGATTTCTTGTTATCACAAAGGTGGGGGTCTGCTTGGTTGTTAAGATAACAGGTTCTCTTATTTAATATTGATCACAAAGGCGTGGGACATGGCCACTGAACCTTGACTGCAGTAGTATTGGATCCTAAGGCTCAGTTGTCTCGGGCGTTAGGCGAGGCAGCGTAAAGTAAAAAGTGCGCGCCTTGAGCGGCCTGAGTTGGTTCCAGTTTCCTGTGAGCGCCTTGAACAGCTGTTGAAGTGGGAAAGCGCTCAATAAGTACAACCATAACAATAATCGCAAAGAAGTGCATGCCAAATAAAGGGTTGTCCCGTAATCTTTCGGTGGGAGATGCGCTAAAGAATCTCCCAAATTCTCACGGCCAGTATTATGAGGACGAGCTCTCTCTCTCTGTCTCTCTTTGTCTGTGTTTTTATGTCTGTCTGTCTGTATCTATCTATCCCTCTCCCCCTTGTCTGTGTTTCCATGTCTGTCTGTCTGTCTATCTCTCTCCTCTGTCTCTCTTGATGTTGATGATGTTGTTGTCTTGTAAATTCAGTAGGCTTATCACAAAAATTCAGTGTCACCAAGTGCTGAACTGACTCACCAGGATTATTTCCTAAGTCCATACCTCGTAAGACAGGTCGTGGTGGAGGTGTGGCCATTGTGTATCGTGAGGTCTTGAAGGACTCGTTGACTGAAGTCACTGACACCAGCAACCTCACCTACCGCTGCTTTGAGTCCTGTGAGATACGCTTTGTTGTTCAGGGTCAAACGTTCACATGGAATCCTGTGAGATACGCTTTGCTGTTCAGGGTCAGACGTTCACATGGAGTCCTGTGAGATACGCTTTGTTGTTCAGGGTCAGACGTTCACATGGAGTCCTGTGAGATACGCTTTGTTGTTCAGGGTCAGACGTTCACATGGAGTCCTGTGAGATACGCTTTGTTGTTCAGGGCCAGACGTTCACATGGAGTCCTGTGAGATACGCTTTGTTGTTCAGGGTCATACGTTCACATGGAGTCCTGTGAGATACGCTTTGTAGTTCAGGGCCAGACGTTCACATGGAGTCCTGTGAGATACGCTTTGTTGTTCAGGGTCAGACGTTCACATGGAGTCCTGTGAGATACGCTTTGCTGTTCAGGGTCAGACGTTCACATGGAGTCCTGTGAGGTACGCTTTGTTGATCATGGTCAGGCGTTCACATGGAGTCCTGTGAGATACGCTTTGTAGTTCAGGGCCAGACGTTCACATGGAGTCCTGTGAGATACGCTTTGTTGTTCAGGGTCAGACGTTCACATGGAGTCCTGTGAGATACGCTTTGTAGTTCAGGGCCAGACGTTCACATGGAGTCCTGTGAGATACGCTTTGTTGTTCAGGGCCAGACGTTCACATGGAGTCCTGTGAGATACGCTTTGCTGTTCAGGGTCAGACGTTCACATGGAGTCCTGTGAGATACGCTTTGCTGTTCAGGGTCAGACGTTCACATGGAGTCCTATGAGATACGCTTTGCTGTTCAAGGTCAGACGTTCACATGGAGTCCTGTGAGATACGCTTTGCTGTTCAGGGTCAGACGTTCACATGGAGTCCTGTGAGATACGCTTTGCTGTTCAGGGTCAGACGTTCACATGGAGTCCTATGAGATACGCTTTGTTGTTCAGGGTCAGACGTTCACATGGAGTCCTGTGAGATACGCTTTGCTGTTCAGGGTCAGACGTTCACATGGAGTCCTGTGAGGTACGCTTTGTTGATCATGGTCAGGCGTTCACATGGAGTCCTGTGAGATACGCTTTGTAGTTCAGGGCCAGACGTTCACATGGAGTCCTGTGAGATACGCTTTGTTGTTCAGGGTCAGACGTTCACATGGAGTCCTGTGAGATACGCTTTGTAGTTCAGGGCCAGACGTTCACATGGAGTCCTGTGAGATACGCTTTGCTGTTCAGGGTCAGACGTTCACATGGAGTCCTATGAGATACGCTTTGTAGTTCAGGGCCAGACGTTCACATGGAGTCCTGTGAGATACGCTTTGTAGTTCAGGGCCAGACGTTCACATGGAGTCCTGTGAGATACGCTATGTTGTTCAGGGTCAGACGTTCACATGGAGTCCTGTGAGATACGCTTTGTTGTTCAGGGCCAGACGTTCACATGGAGTCCTGTGAGATACGCTTTGTTGTTCAGGGTCAGACGTTCACATGGAGTCCTGTGAGATACGCTTTGTAGTTCAGGGCCAGACGTTCACATTCTTGTCCAATTACCGGACTCCTTACTCCTCCAAAAACAAAATTTCTAACAAGGCATTTGTTGATAAATTTCTTATGTTAGGTAGGTTGGGTTTGGGCGCGCCACAGACTGCGAGTACGCTTTCTTCAGGGAAGGGTGTCACGAAGAGAGGGGTTGGGGGATGGGGGTAAGCTCTTAATCTCTAGCGCGTTATTACCTCCTTTGAATAGGTTAATGGTGCGATGACATTCAAGAGATTAATGCTGGGCCAACTTAATAAACAGACAGGGAAAAGACGAGAAAGAGAATAAGGCTACACTAGTTAAGAAATTCACATTCAAAGGCCAGTCAGGGTAATTGCGATTTCTATAGCTAGTTACTTTATTAATTTGAAATGGAGAGTCTAGGTCAGATACTTCTAGCGTGAGTCATAGGCATAGCGTCTTTTAGTAAGGAGTAGTCCGGTGATTTTCTGGGTAGTCAATATTTGGGATACTAGAGCGAATGTAGACTGATCTCATCACAGGGCGAGAGTGTATCTGTATGGTTTCAGAGTCTCTCTGATAATCTGGCGAGGGGGGATTCTCGTAGGCTTAGGCACTTAGCTCTGTACTGCAGTGCGGCGATTTGTCCAGGATACTCTGGTTGGCTTGTTAGCGTGGGTAGAAGCGTGGGTGGAAAGATGCAGGTCAGTGGTCACGCGATGATGACGCATGGATCACGAGTGCTGTCTTGTGATATGGTACAGGCATAGAAATCGGCTTTCGTGGCTAGCCGTCTTGAAAATGGCGAAGTCCCAAGTCTCGCGTCTCATTGACCTCCTGGGTTGACAGGGGCCTGCGGCGGGTCAGTGACTGGGAGTTGATACAATGCCGGGGTGATACGCCCGGTACAGGAACCCGTCTTGACTTAAGACGGGTGGAAGCACAAGGGTACTGTCGAAACTCAGAGGTCACTCGGTGATGTAGACGTGTTTTCGGACAGGCTGTGACTTCGAGGCAGGAAAGCTGGGTTCTGACACTATGTCAAGGTTTGTGCCAGGCTTTAAGGAGATGTCCCGGGGGGCGGGGCTTAAGCGCCTGGGCGAGCGGGCCAGCTAGTGGTGGCTGGTTAAGTGAAGGGTGTCGCTGGCTGTGTGTGTGAGTGATGACCGTTTAGCAGCTTGGCTCAGAGGGTGATTGCCCGCCTTGTCACAGAGGCCCCCCCAAGGAAAAAGGCGAGGACGTAGGACTCGACGAAGACGCGGCCAATCAGCTCTGAGGTCGGCTGCCGGGTGATGCGATGGTTTGCGATGATCCGGGTGATGCGGGGCGATGTAGGGTTCCGGGTAGTCGATGGCGGATGCCCAAGGCTGGGGTCCGCGGAGCTGCCGGGTTTCGGCTACGGTTAGTGGGCGGCGGCGGGAATGAAGGCTGGGGCGTCGGCCCTCAGGGGCGACTCGCTGGAGTCGGTTGCGGGGTGACGGCTGAGGAAGTCTGCGCCGTGGTTGTCTTTCCCTGGGATGTGCTCCAGCTGGAAAGAGTATGCTTGGAGCAGCAGAGCCCACCTCATCAGCCGGGCGTTGAGCGACTTGGAGGTCGCCAAGAAGGAAAGCGGCTGATGATCCACTTGGACGGTAAAGTGCGAGCCGTAGAGATACAGTTGGAACTTCTGGACTGCCCAGACGAGGGCGAGACACTCCTTCTCCGACGTAGCGTAATTCTGTTCGGCCGGCTTGAGTTTCCGGCTGGCGTACGCGACGGGGAAGAGCGTCGGGGCGTCCGCGGAGTCCCGTTGGAGTAGAACGGCTCCGAGGCCTACGTCGCTGGCGTCTGTGCGCAGGACGAAGGGCTGTCCGTGGTTGGGGAGTCGCAGGACTGGCTGGGACGTCAGCTTGTCCTTGAGCTCCTGGAAGGCAGCTTCGCATTGCGGGGTCCAGAGGACTCGGTCAGGTGCGGTCTTCCGGGTTAGACTGGATAGTGGCGCGGCGATCCCGTTGTATCCGGGTACAAACTTCTGATAGAAGCCACTCAGTCCCAGGAAGGACTGAACATCTTTCTTGGTTTTGGGGCGTGGCGCGTCTCGAAGGCGCTGGACGGTCTTTTCTAGAGGCCGGAGCTGTCCACGGCTGATGGTGTGGCCAAGAAATTCCAGCTCTTGATAGCCGAACTGGCATTTGGTCGGCCGGGCAGTGAGGCCAGCTTCTCTGAGGCGGCGCAAGAGTTGGCGCACCACTCGCAGGTGCTCCTCCCATGTCTCCGTTGCGACGAGTATGTCGTCCATGAAAGAGTGTATGAACGGACAGTGGAGGGGGTCCAACAGCTTCCGCATCATCGTGCTGAAAATACTTGGGGCGTTGTGCAGACCAAACGACAGAACGTTAAACTCGTAGTGGCCGTCCATCGTGCTGAAGGCTAGGTACTGGCGGGATGAAGGGTGCACGGGAATCTGATAAAAGCCTTTGCTCAGGTCCACTCGGGAGAAGTATCGGGCGGATTGTAGCTTTGCAAACAAGTCTGTGGGGTCGGATAGGGGTCCGGGCACGAACTGGGTTACAAGGTTCAACTGCCGGAAGTCGATACAGAGGCGATGTTCTCCGCTGGGCTTCCGTGATAGAACTATTCCGGCGCTGTAGGGGGAACGGGAGGGAGCGATGACTCCGGCTTGTAGCAGAGCCTCTACTTCCGTTCTTACTACTTGCTGCTGGGAAAGTGGGACGGGGTACGGTTTCTGGCGGACGGGAGTGGGGTCCGTCAGGGTCAGTCGAACTTCTTCCAGGTCCGTCCTCCCAGGAATGTCGGTGAGGACTTCCCTGTAGTCTGCTACGATGGCGCGTAGTTGGCGTTGCTGGCCGGCGGGGAGTGAGGGGTCCAGAGAGACGTCCCGGAAGGATTCCTTCCCTTTTAGCGGAAATTCGGCGACGCCGGTCTCTGTGCCATCCACTTCGACGGCCAGCGCGACCGTGAGTAGCGAGTGGGAGTCTGGGGCGGGTGCAGGTTGCTCCCGGTACCGCTTGAGCAGATTGATGTGGTGGGTCCTGGGCTTTCCGCCTACCTCGATGCGATAAGTGGTACGGGAGAGCTTCTCAAGCACCGGGTAGGGTCCCTGCCAAGCTATGTCTAGCTTGTTTGTGCCGCTGGGGAGGAGCAGTAGGACTTGGTCTCCTACCTGGAGTTCTCGGTCCCGGGCGCGGCGGTTGTGATAGCGGGCTTGTCTTTCTCTCGCCTTCTTCAGGTTGGCGGAGGCGGCTTTCCATGTGGCCTTGAGGGTTTCTTGGAGCTTCGTGACGTATTTCGTTGCGTCGACCGGTGCCTCGTCCAGTTTGGCGTCGGTCCAGCTACGTCGCAAGGCGGCTAGAGGTCCGGAAAGGGGTCTTCCAAAAAGCAGCGTGGAAGGCGTGTATCCGGTGGAGGTGTGCGGGGTCTCTCGATACGCGAAGAGCGCTGACGCGACGTATGTGTCCCACGCTTCCGGCTGTTCGTCGGCGATCTTGCGGATAATCGAGATAAGAGTCCCGTTTAGGCGCTCGACCTGTCCGTTGCTAGCGGGGTGGTAGGGTGGAGTCCGGATATGGCGAATGCGGAGTAGTTGAAAAACTTCTTGCATAAGTTTCCCGGTGAACTGGGACCCGTTGTCGGTCAAGATGTTGTCCGGGAATCCGACTCGCGTGAATATGGTGACGAGCGCGTCGGCGACTCGGGCGGCGTCGATCTTCGGTAGAGGAACGGCTTCACACCACATCGAGCAAGCGTCGACAAGGGTTAGTAGGTACTGGTTCCGCTTCTTGGTCCGCGGGAGGGGTCCTACGATGTCGACAGCCACTCGCTGGAAGGGTGTTCCGACAACGACGGTGGGGCTGATAGTGACCGGGACGGTGTGATGGCGGGGCGAGTATCGTTGGCACTGGCTACAGGACTTGACGTAGCGCTTCACGTCTTCGGTCATCCCGGGCCAGTGGTACTGAGCGCTGATGCGTAGAGTGGTCGCTCCTATGCCCATATGTCCGCTCAGGGGCATGCTATGGCCAAGTTCCAGGACTTGGGGGCGAAGTGTCGCAGGCACGACGAGTTGAGAATGGTCGTCCTTCTGACGGAAGAGGAGTCCGTCTTCGACGAAAAAGTCCCCGGACTTGGGTGGAGTGCGTGCGGCGGGAAGTTTTCCGTAGCACTTGCGGAGGGTGACGTCGTTTTCTTGGGCCTTCCGGATCTGTTCCGGCATCTGGTTGGGTATCGGGGGTGGTGTCGCGGCTGTTTTCGCCTGGGCGCGCGTCTGGACGGCGGCCATCGACTCCACCGGCTGGGGCGGCATTCCCAAGAACACGTATCGGCATCCTAAAATCAGGTCGTACAGGGGCTGGTCCATCACGGCAGCTTGGATGGTCCCCGTTACGTATCGGCTGGTGACTTGGATCCGGGCTATAGGGAGCGTGGTGCTGGGTTGGGACGCGTCGGCCAACTTCAGGGTGATAGTCTCGCCGGTCAGGTCTTGTTCCCTGATGAGCGAGCGGCGGACGACGGCGTCGAAGGTAAGTCCAGTGTCGTATAGACAGTGGGCTGGGCGATTGTTGACAGTCACTTGCTCGGTGACGGCCGGTCGATCGGTGGGAGTGACGACGGGGGTTACCGGTTTCCCGTCGGGGGTAACTTGGCGTAGGGCTAGTACGGTACCCTGTTTGCGACGCTGGTCGCTGATGCGTCGAAAACATTTCTCCCGGGTATGTCCTCGGCGTTGGCAGTAGCCGCAGTAGAGCTCTGTGCTCCGCTTCCCTGGCTCTGCCCCGGGGTTCGGGCGTCCTTTGGGCGGTTGAGGACGGTGGTTCGCTGGCGGGATTGGCCGGCGAGGCTGGTGGCGGGTATCTGGCGACGAGGGTGCGGGGGGATCACGGCGAGGCTGTCTGTCGTCGGGATGGGCGGTGAGGTAGCGGTCCGCGACGATGATCAGATCTTCAAGGCGAGCGGCCCCCTGTTCGGCGGCGAATGTCCGAAGGTCCGCAGGCATGGTCCCTCGGAGTTGCTCGGCAAGCATCAACTCTAGTAATCCGTCGTATGTCCTTGGTTCGTCAGTTTGCTCAATCCATTTGTCCCGTAGCGTAGCTAGACGGTCGGCAAACTGCGTGAACTTCTCCCCTCTCTCTCTCCGGGAGTTCCGGAAATTCTTGCGGTAGTGCTCGCCTGAGAGCTCAAAACCATGCAGCAGGGCTCTCTTGAGGGCGGGATAGTCTCCCTCCTCGGAAGTCGGTGTCTTGGCCAGAATCTCATAGGCCTTCCCCTTAAGGCCATGACTGAGCTTGCGATACCAGTGCTGGGGGTCAAGACCGTTTTCTCTCGCGACTCGTTCGAATCGGCCGAGATAGACTTCAATCGATTCGTCTCGTTCGACGAATGGGTCCAGGGGGAAGTTCATCCCCGGAATCGGCGGGGGGGGGGGGGGTGCGGGTATTCCGGTGCTGGCGGCGAAGCTGGGGGCGATGAGCGAGTAGTCTTCGCTAGCGGGCGATGCGATACCTAGATCGCGGCGGTCGCGCTCAAGCTGGAGGAGTGCTTGGCGCCGTTCGAGCTCCTTATCCTTCCTTTTCTCTTCCAGTGCCGCTACCCTCTCGTCCTCCTCCTTCCTCCTTGCGGCGGCTCTCTCCTCCTCTGCAATCCTCTCCTTAGCCTCCTCTCTTCTCCGCTCGGCGGCTTTCTCCTCTTCTGCAAGCTTCCGGGCGGCGGCTTTCTCCTCCTCTGCAATCCTCCGGGCGGCGGCCCGTTCCTCCGCGGCGATGCGCTCTTTCTCCTCCTCTCTCTTCCGGGCGGCGGCCCGTTCTTCCGCGGCGAGGCGCTCCTTCTCCTCCTCTTTCTTCGCCTCTCGCTCTTTGGCCCTCTCCTCTCTCTTCAACTTTTCCTCTGCCACGTCAGCATCTACGTTAGCCAAGACGTAGTCTTTGAGTTCGGTGCCGGCGAGCCCTAAGCTCTCGCCAATACTCTTGTACTTAAGAGCAAGCTCTCCCCGGTCGGCCATGGTAAGGGAGGTAACTTACCCTGAAAAAGGTCCTAACCGGAATGAGGGGCGCACACAAGGGGTACACTGACGGAAAACAAGGGGGTGGGCTGGATGAGCTACGATGAGTCTGCAAAGGGGCGAATACAACACAACCACAAGACAAAATGCAATCAAACCACAAAGACAAAATGCAATCAATCAAAAATACCAAAATGAATGCAAGAAAAAGCCTTTTGAGATATCGCCACTCGGGAAAACCAGTAAGGGACCTAAGGGGCTATGCTATCTACTACTAGGCTTAGAGGGCTGGGTCCTATCTATACTGGGCTGGGGTGGAAATTACGCTAAGTCCTAAGTCTAGTCAAGTTGGGATGGGAACCTAAGTCTTTTGTCTCGTTGGGTTGGAGGGGGAAAACCTAAGTCTTTAGTCTCGTCGGGGTCGCCAAAGTTAATGTCACGAAGAGAGGGGTTGGGGGATGGGGGTAAGCTCTTAATCTCTAGCGCGTTATTACCTCCTTTGAATAGGTTAATGGTGCGATGACATTCAAGAGATTAATGCTGGGCCAACTTAATAAACAGACAGGGAAAAGACGAGAAAGAGAATAAGGCTACACTAGTTAAGAAATTCACATTCAAAGGCCAGTCAGGGTAATTGCGATTTCTATAGCTAGTTACTTTATTAATTTGAAATGGAGAGTCTAGGTCAGATACTTCTAGCGTGAGTCATAGGCATAGCGTCTTTTAGTAAGGAGTAGTCCGGTGATTTTCTGGGTAGTCAATATTTGGGATACTAGAGCGAATGTAGACTGATCTCATCACAGGGCGAGAGTGTATCTGTATGGTTTCAGAGTCTCTCTGATAATCTGGCGAGGGGGGATTCTCGTAGGCTTAGGCACTTAGCTCTGTACTGCAGTGCGGCGATTTGTCCAGGATACTCTGGTTGGCTTGTTAGCGTGGGTAGAAGCGTGGGTGGAAAGATGCAGGTCAGTGGTCACGCGATGATGACGCATGGATCACGAGTGCTGTCTTGTGATATGGTACAGGCATAGAAATCGGCTTTCGTGGCTAGCCGTCTTGAAAATGGCGAAGTCCCAAGTCTCGCGTCTCATTGACCTCCTGGGTTGACAGGGGCCTGCGGCGGGTCAGTGACTGGGAGTTGATACAATGCCGGGGTGATACGCCCGGTACAGGAACCCGTCTTGACTTAAGACGGGTGGAAGCACAAGGGTACTGTCGAAACTCAGAGGTCACTCGGTGATGTAGACGTGTTTTCGGACAGGCTGTGACTTCGAGGCAGGAAAGCTGGGTTCTGACACTATGTCAAGGTTTGTGCCAGGCTTTAAGGAGATGTCCCGGGGGGCGGGGCTTAAGCACCTGGGCGAGCGGGCCAGCTAGTGGTGGCTGGTTAAGTGAAGGGTGTCGCTGGCTGTGTGTGTGAGTGATGACCGTTTAGCAGCTTGGCTCAGAGGGTGATTGCCCGCCTTGTCACAAAGGGGACCCAGAATTTCCCGATGAAAAGAGATAATAAAGCGTTAACAAAAACAAATAAACAAAAAAAAAAGAACTTCTAGAATCCTTTATGAATCGTGACAAGCTCTTAATTCTTAGTGATTTTAATTTGCATTTTGCCAAGCCATGTAACTTGTATGTAAAACAAATGTTGACATCTTTACAGAACTTTGGTCTTCAGCAGCTTGTTCGCGTCCCGACCCATCGGTTTGGCCACACCCTTGACTGGATTGTTACCAACAGTCAAACGCGCGTCGCAAATATATCGATTCAGGACAAAACCATTTCTGCATTTCCTTTGAGCTGCTTATTAGGAAACCTGGCCGTGGGACAAAATTTATCACGTCGCAAAACCTTAAACGGAAGGACGTTGGCGCTTCAGGAGTGATGTGTCAAAAGCCAAGGCCGCTCTCCATGCAGAACGCATTGTGTCCGCGGACTCATTCAATTTTTGTCTGCGCAATACCCTCGACAAACATGCGCCTCTAGTGACTCGCCGTGTTTCCGACCGGCAGTCAGAGCCATGGATGAAGACTAGAACGGAGACAATTGGAGCGCTGGATTGAGACTGGCTTTCGGTGGATCGGTAAATTTTTGCCCACCACCTTAACATAGTCAACCGCATGATCCGCGACGCCAAGACAGAATATACTCGCGACGGCATCGTCAGTGCCAGTTCCTCTTGAGAGTTGTTCCGCGTTAGTGGCCAGCTGATGGGTTTGGACGCGACCAACATACTCCCTAACAACAACCATTCTGACAACCTTCCACAAAGCTTTAATAATTTTTTTTTCGGGAAAGATCGAGAAAATCAGAATTAGACTTGATTCAGGAACCACCATTGACTTCCCTGCCAGCCTTTCATCCTTTTACCTTTTTTGGTGCTGACCTACAATCTTTTCTGGCGCAGAACTACAATCTTTTCTGGCGCTGAACTACAATCTTTTCTGGCGCTGAACTACAATCTTTTCTGGCGCTGAACTACAATCTTTTCTGGCGCAGAACTACAATCTTTTCTGGCGCTGAACTACATTTTTTTTCTGGCGCAGAACTACAATCTTTTCTGGCGCTGAACTACAATCTTTTCTGGCGCAGAACTACATTTTTTTTCTGGCGCAGAACTACAATCTTTTCTGGCGCTGAACTACAATCTTTTCTGGCGCAGAACTACATTTTTTTCTGGCGCTGAACTACAATCTTTTCTGGCGCAGAACTACAATCTTTTCTGGCGCCGAACTACAGTCTTTTCTGGCGCTGAACTACAATCTTTTCTGGCGATGAACTACAATCTTTTCTGGCGCAGAACTACAATCTTTTCTGGCGCAGAACTACAATCTTTTCTGGCGCAGAACTACAATCTTTTCTGGCGCAGAACTACAATCTTTTCTGGCGCTGAACTACAATCTTTTCTGCCGCGGAACTACAATTTTTTCAAGCAGTTTCTGAAAACCAGGTCAGGAAAACAATACATGAAATGCAAAAGAAATCTTACCAGCGGGATTCTGTTCCGACTAATCTTCTCTTTGAATATTGGGATGTTCTTCCTGCTATCACAACTATTATGAAAGCCTCATTCTTTTCTGGCTCTGTTCCTCTGTCCTTCAAACATGTTATGGTCAATCCTCTTTTAAAGAAGCCTGGTCTGGATCCAATTGATTTGAAAAACTATCGCCCCCTTTCAAACCTGCCATTTTTATCAAACGTTCTCGAACGTCTTGTGCTTTCTCAACTTATGTCTCATCTTCAAAATCAGAATCTTCTAGAGCCCTTCCAGTTAGCCTACCGCAAAAGTAACTGCACAGAAACGGCACTTTTGAGCGTGATCAATGATCTTTTGCTGCCATCTGATCGTGGAGATGTATCGATCCTATCGCTGCTGGACTTGTCCGCAGCCTTTGGCACAATAGATCATGACCTTCTTTATAAACGCCTCAAGGTGGGTTGTCTTTAGCTGCACTGGAACGGTTCTGGAGTGGTTCAAATCCTACCTGACAGATCGCACACAGTTCGTTCTCGTGAAAAACTCAGTCTTCCCCATCAGTTCTAAAATATGGTGTCCCTCAGGGTTCTGTCTTGGGTCCAGTTCTGTTCAGCGTATACTCAGCCTCTTGGTTCCATCATCAGCAACTTTCGTTATTCTTACCAGTCCTTTGCTGACAATACCCAGCTTCATAACTCTGTTTCTCCGTCTCACATACAAAACCTTGCCGACAACATGAAAGAATGCACTGAGAATGTTGCAGAATGGATGCATGAGAATAAAATGAAAATGATTGATGACAAAACTGATCTCACTCTGGTCGGCACTAGAACTAAGCTGGAAAAGGTCGCAACACATTCCATAGATCTGTCTGACACTCAGATAACATTGTCTGATTCCGTAAAAAAACCTTGGCGTTCACCTAGACAGCTGCTTGTTGTCTATGGAGACCCAGATCAATAAGCTTTGCAAATCTCTCTATTTTCAGCTCCGCAAGATCAATAAAATCCGTCACTACTTGTCTGTTGATGATGCTAATAAATTGGCTGTCTCACTCATTCTGTCTCGGCTAGATTATTGCAACGCACTTCTAGCAGGCGTGCCTGAAAACAAGCTTTCTAGGTTACAAAAGATCCAGAACAGAGCTGCGCGCAGGGTTCTCTGTCAGCCTCGCCGTGTCAGCGCCACTCACTTGCTCAGAACACTGCACTGGCTGCCAGTCAAAGACTGTATAAAATACAAACTACCCATTCTATGTTTTCACTGCCTACACTCTGAATCTGTCCCATCGTATCTCTCTGATCTTTTTTATCCATACACATCTGCACGACCTTTATGTTCTGCAAGCGCTTCTCTTCTCACTGTCTCACGGTATTCAATACCTTTAGGAAACGTTCTTTCTCTGTGTTTTGGCCAACAACTTGAAATTCTCTTCCTATATCTCTCCGACAAATTCAGTGCGACACAACTTTCAAAAAACTCTGCTATCAGTCATCAAGGTTAACTAACATTTATCCCTGGGAAGGCATGTCCCACAATATGCAACATGTACACATGTGTACGAGTGATCTAAAATGGCATGTGTATGTGTGTATATGTGTTCGTGTGTGTATGGCGAGAGGTATTTTAGTCACCTTCTGGTCGAGGGAAGAAGCTGTTGGGCCTAGAAAGGACGTTGTCTTGAGCTTTGATCGGAATTTAAACATGATTATATCTAATAACCATTTATATTCTTATAAACAGTTGCTGTGAGTTTATTTTTAATGCTATTGTATTTAAAAATTATATTTTCTTGAACTATGCATTTATTTAGTTTATACATTTTAACTGTTTTGATGATTGCTTTTGTATTCCTGCTTAAGATGTTTCAATTCAATTCAATTTCAATTCAATATTTTAATTTAACGTCTTTTCACAGCAATGTGATTTTAGACAACCATAACAAACAAAGAAACAAACAAACAAATAGAAATTGTTAATTATAGTAACTTAAATAAATCTGTTCCGACAATGATACGTGCGATGTCCTGTAACATCGAACTATATAAGATGACTCTAATATCATCTTGTTTACATAAAATAATTCCATTTTCTTTGTACAGTGCTGTTAAAACAGTACAATCAAATAATATATGTTGTAAGGAAATAGTTCCAGCACATATACAAGTAACATTTTTCAAATATTTTGTACACCATGAATTCAAACGTAGCTTATATACTAATCTAGCAATAGTTCTGGAACAACTAACAATATTTACTTTAGGTATCATATTAGTAAAGTGTTGTTCTAATAACGAATAATATTCAAATTGAGCTAATTTCACATTAGAATTAAAGACTGTATGCTCACTTTTCATTGCACCTTGTTTGGCCAATTTATCTGAAATTTCATTACCATAAATCTCTAAATGTGATGGGACCCAACAAAATGTAATTCCAATACCTCTAATTCTAATACTATGAATAAGATATCTTACTTCAAACATTATATCTGTTCTCTTTCTACAATTCCAATTTTTTAAAGCATAAAGCACTGATTTAGAGTCAACACAAATTAATATATTAAATATTTCAGAAGGAATGTTGAGTATGTATTCTAGTACAATCATTATTGCATATAATTCACACGTAAATATTGAAAACCCGTGACCAAGAAAGAAAGACTTTTGAATATTTAAATAAGGTATGAAAAATCCTGCTCCACAGTTTGATGAATCCAAAACACTACCATCAGTGAATGCTTTTAAATGTTTAGTTATTATTTAAGTGTTCTGTAACTTCACATTTTAAAATTTGACAATACTCAGTTTTCTTTAAATCAGTATAATCTATGTCAAAATGTGCATTTAAATGTTCCCAAGGTGGAAATTTTGGAATAACTGGTAATACTGAAACTGAAGTAATATCAATATTGCAGGCTGCCATAATATCTTCTGTATAATCTTTAATTGTTTGAATATAGGGAATAGTTTGAGCTCTTTTGGGATAATCCACACTGCTCACATTCAAAATTTCATCCGTTACTGAATTTTTTACAGACAAACATCTAATTACATATTTTGAAGTGGCTAATTTACGCTGCTCAGCTAAAGATAATATACCTGATTCTTTATATGTATTATGAGTATTAGTATGAACTGGTACACCCAAAGCCAATTTTATCGATTTGCTGTCAACGCTTTGTAATTTGTTGAGAAGATATAAAGGTGCAGAAAAATATACCTCTTGTCCGTAAATTAATTTGGATCTCACTAATGATGTAGCCAAATGCAGTAAAGTTTTTGTGTCATGGCTAAACGGCTGTGTACTTATGATTTTTAATAAATTTAATCTTTGTCTTGCTTTATTAATTAAATATTCAATATGATATTTCCAATTTAATTTAGGTGTAAAATAAACACCTAAAAATTTTATATTTTGTTTGTATGATAAATTTTGACCATTAAGTTTTATTTCTGGTAACATCTTAGGATTTTCCCCGTTATTGAACAACATTAGACTTGTCTTTTCTCCAGAAAGCTCTAAACCATTTTCTGACATATAAGCAACCAAACTGTTAATTTCCTTTTGATATATTTTCTCAATATATTTAATATTTGTTTTATTTGTATGTTTTCTAATTTTTGTATTTAACCAAATCGCAATATCATCTGCATATTGCACTACATGTGTGTTTTTTGATAATGCAGAAGGAAGGTCATAAATTAGAATATTAAAAAGTAATGGTGCAATAATAGAACCTTGTGGAATGCCCATATTTATACGTCTGTTAGATGAATATGTTTTTCCAACTTTCGTACAAATACATCTTTCTGAAAGTAAGCTTTTTATATAATAATAAATGTGACCATTAAGACCTATTGAATTTAATTTGTATAATAATCTGGCATGCCAAACACTATCGTACGCTTTTTTTACATCAAAAAATGTTGCTAATAAACTCTTTCTTTTTGAGAATTGTTTTTTAATATTTAAAGAAAGTTTGACTAAATGGTCAGTTGTGCTACGACCTTTACGAAATCCTGCTTGATGAACAGGAATAATATTATTTTTGTCACAGAAATATAACAATCTTTGATTTATTATTTTTTCCATTAATTTGCCAACATGTGATGTTAATGCAATTGGTCTATAATTATTTATAGATTTTGATGTTTTACCTTGTTTTATAATGGGAATTATCACTGACTGTTTCCAATAATACGGTACAGTTCCACTTTCCCAACATTTTTGGAAAAGTGAATGCAATAATTGTTTCCATTTTAAAGGTAAATGATTTAACATTTGATATGAAACGCCATCAATACCAACCGCAGAATTATTATTTACAAACGAATCTAATGTATCTAATACTTCTTGAAAAGTAATGGGACTATTTATATATAAATTATTGTCGGGTAAAGGGTCTTTATATTCCTCCTTATTTTCACTATCAATTCTACATTTTAAAATATTTTCACTTAAATTATTTGTTAAACTATTTTCTGAGAAAAAATTTACAAATGCTTCCGCCTTATCTGTCGAAGAGGGAAATAAGTTATTTTCTAATTTTACTGGATATAGTTGTGATCTATAAATATTTTTAATATCTCTTACTTTTTTCCATACTTTATGCAAATCTTTAGATTCTAATACTTCTTTTTCACAAAATTCAATCCAGTGGTCCTTTTTAGCTTTTGCAATTACTCTGCTACACTGAATTTTAGCCAGTTTCATTTCTGAAAAATTTGCTTCTGTCTTATTTTTAATCCAATTTTTAAATTTTTCTTTTTTCTTTTTTACTGCGTTTTTACATTCGTCATTCCACCATGAATTTCCATGCCGTTCAATATGTTTTTTTGTTTGAACTTTCGGAATGAAATGATCAGCAGCTTGTAAAATTACTTCTCTAAATGTTTCATAGAAAATGTTAATATCATCTTGTGAAATTTCATTACATGGAAAAACATTTAAATAATTATAAAACATTTCCCAATTTGCATGATGATATAAAAATTTTGGAATTTTGTCTTCAACATTAGTGTCATTACTAATTACATTTTGATTTAAATCAATCAAAATCGGTAAATGGTCACTACCTAAACAGTCTTCCTCAATATGCCATTTGCAATTTAATGCAATATTACCTGACAAAAGAGACAAATCTATTGCTGTAGGTCTGTGTGACGAAATATCTGGTATTCTTGTCACATTACCATCATTTAATAATACTAATTTTGAATCAACAATATTTTCAACCAAACGATTACAAGTAACGATCTTGCAATCTTTTTCCCATAATGGTGAGTGAGCATTAAAATCTCCTAAAATGGCCCAATTACCTTTAGAAAAATCAAAGTTCTTAATCCAGTCAGAATTGTCATTTTTAGGACCATTTGGGAAATAAACTGATAATACATTAATTATACAACTATCGCTTATTTTAACACATGCTCCAGTAGCGTATACATCTTTAGTGTCTTTTACAACAGGAAACGATTCAATTGATGAATATGATAAATCACACCTGATGTAAATTGCAGTCTGAATTTTCATATTTTCAGGATTGAAACTAAATAATGGAGGATAGTAGTAATTATCCAGTTTAGGTAATTTAAATTTATCAACATCCAATGACTGCAGTGCCAACACACAACATGTTTCGTGTTCAATAAAATGTTTAAAAGACAGTAAGTTGGTAGATATAGAACGACAGTTCCATTGTAAAAATCTTGCTTGTGTAGTGTTTTTCATTATAAAATTAAAACTTAAAATGAATTTCTCTTTGCGTTATTATTATTTTTTTTTTTTCAAAATGATTCATTATCATTGCATACGAAAATGCAAACCATAAAGAATGTGTTTCTATCAATGTCAATATTTCTTCAGCTGGATCTAATACCACATCCAATTCTTGTTCCACCAGTTGTTTCTGTACGCATCTCTGCATGATCTCCTTGTTTTTTGCCTGGACCAAAGCAAGTCCCTCAGGTGTCGACCCAGGTTCCGAGCCAGAACACTACTGCCTGTCTGCGTGGGATGTAAACCATCACGAAGGTTGTAAAGGCGCAAGTTGTCATGGCTCACCACAGATACATTGCTCATGTCGAACAGGTCTGCAAGCAGAATGGCATTGAAAGCTACTCGTTTCTGTTCCAAGTCAGGCTGACGAGTTGGAATAGGACAGCTGACAACAATTTTCAGGGTTGGCTTTTGTTTTGCTAATGTCTTGATGGAAGAGACCAATGATGTTGCAACAGCTTTAGGATTCTTCTTTTTCAGGTCATTGATGCCGCAATGGATGACTGTCGCTTCAAGAGGCGCCGACGTGATTATGTCAGACATCTCAGAGGTTACTTTCTCGATGGTATGAGCTTTCTTTTGAACAACTCGGAATCCGTATGCACGCCCGAGACGTCTGCCTTGAACACCATTTAGGATGGAGTCGCCCACTAAAGACACTAATGGAGCATCAGAGGATGGTTGTTGCCTTTGCCTGTGGTTTTCATTACCAATGACATTTCCTCTTACGTCAGCAATAGTTACGTCATGTATTCTAGAACCACTGATGCTCAGTTAAGCATCAGTGCTTAAGATGTGTGTGTGTGTGTGTGTGTGAGCGTGCGGGTGTGTGTGTGTGTGTGTGTGTGTGTTCTACTTGTCATAATTTACTTGATAGTTATTGTTAGTGTTTATATTTTACTTTGACCTGAGTGGAGTATTTTATGTTTTATCTCATTCATCATTCTTATTATTATTTTCATTTTTATGTTATTTTTTTTACCTGTGTGAAGTGTTCTATGCCTTATCTCGTTCATTGTTACTGCTATTATATGTTATTATTGGTATTATGTAGGTTTTGCGTTTTTGTGCATGAGTGTCTTGATGTTTTATGCCTTTGAGCAGATATGTTGTCTAATATGTGCGCTGTACAAAATTTTTTTTTAAATCTCTGTCAAAGCGTATTAATTAATGTATTTAAAAAGTTGTATGTAGCGTTTGTCCACCTCAATAGCAGCTGCTCAAGGAGCTGGACGATACAGGATCTAATTCAAGACGCCCACCTGCAACCTTTGGGCGCATGGTCTGAGGCTCATACTCAGACAACTGAGCACAGTCCTGGGCGACAGAGGATGGGGAGAAAGGACTTAGTGCGTGCTAGATGTATTTGTGTAGCCTGCATTCACCAGTCTAGGACATGAGCGTCAGGATCTTTAAAGTCCATGCAGTGAAATGCGTGCGAAGGAGTCAAAGCGCAGTGTCTCAGGTTTTTATTTTTTATTTTTTAAATTAAATGTGAAATCTCCAAACCGTTAACGGGATTTGCACCACTGCTTGCACACATTGCAATGTTATTTATCGCCTGACTGACATTCGAGTACATTGAGTACACCACTGAGCCAACTGGGCTCCCGATAATTACAGTAGGCTTTACTATAAAATACGTTATATCCTTGGAACCTATTACCTACATGTAGTAAGCTTACAAACTAACGCTACTTTCGGTCTTCGCCTTCGCCTTTACAACAAAACTTCCGCAAGGGAGGTCTTAGGATAAAACCAGTCTATTTGAAAAGCACCCAAATTACTACGCTGAGCGTTACGTTCCAAGTGGCTAAGGGTGTTACCGGCAATTGTGTATTCAGTCAATACGTGTATTGTCTATAAAATTTAAAAAAAGCAGTCAATTCGTGTTTTGACTGTTAGCACTAGCCAGTACAAATAAGGACTAAAATTTCCAGTCAAAACGTATATTGTCTTTTAAAAAAATGCTCTGGTCAATACACGAATTGACTGAACTGTCATTCGGCATTTAAATTGCAACTATTTGTAACCATGAATAAATGAATGACCACGGTCATTTGTTGTTCTTTTACTTCAATTTTCACACTCAAGTGACACATCCACACAACTAAACCATGTTAAGTAGAAGTTAGTAAATATTACAAGTTAGCTTCAAATGTACACACTTAAATTTAAATCTCTATCTCTCTCTCTCTCTCTCTCATGCAAAGTATTAAAAATAAGTTTAAAATGTACACATTTAAATTTACAACTTTTCACCTTTGTCCCTCTCTGTCTCTGTCTATGTTCCTGTCTCTCTCTCTCTCTCTCTCTCTCTCTCTCTCTCTCTCTCTCTCTCTCTCTCTCTTTATGTTTAACTGTCAATTACATCTAAGCTATTAAATGCAATCGGGGATGCCATTCCATTACTGACAAGAGAGAGAGAGAGAGAGAGAGAGAGAGAGAGAGAGAGAGAGAGAGAGAGAGAGAGAGAGAGAGAGAGAGAGAGAGAGAGACAGAGACAGAGAGAGAGAGAAAGTTCCGTGTCGTTGTTCAGATTAAGACGCACACGATAGTTCCGAACGTTTTACTTTGCAAAGCATGCCATGATGGCGTGTATTTATTTACCTTTGATTTGATTCTGCGCTGTTGCCACCAAAAAAACTTTGTACATGTATAACGTTGATAATTTTCATCGGTCGGTATTGTTGGAGTATCGTTGAGAATTTTCTGGAATTACTCGTTTATTATCGATCGAAAATTCCACTTATCTTGTAATAGCTGGGAAATTCTTTTAAACTGAGGAATGTTCCATGTTGTAAGACAGTTCCTGTGGCGAGATTTATTTTGATTGAGTGTTATTGCGTCATTCTGGAATGTTCTAAACTTTACTGGATTGCAGAGAGGCTTAATAAGTAGTGCGTTGTCTGCTACAAAAAGTGATTTTTGGAGTGTTTTTCGGAAAGCGATCTTGAATGCGGTTGTTGGTGTTTGCTAATAGTACAAAGAAAATATTGTTATGCGCTAGCGCTTTACCACGGAGAATACTCATAATTCAGTGCTATACTACAAAAACTATTCACAATTTAGTGCTTTACCACAGAACATCTTCACAATTCAGTGCTTTACCACAGAAAATATTCACAGTTCGGTGCTTTACCACAGAAAATATTCACCATTCAGTGCTTTACCACAGAAAATATTCACCATTCAGTGCTTTACCACAGAAAATGTTCACCATTCCGTGATTCACTACAGAAAATATTCACCATTCAGTGGTTCACTACAGAAAATACAATTCAGTGCTTTGCTACAGAAAATATTCACAATTCAGTGCTTTACCACAGAAAATATTCACAATTTAGTGCTTTACCACAGAAAATATTCACACTTCAGTGCTTTACCACAAAAAACATTCACAATTCAGTGCTTTGCTACAGAAAATAGTCACAATTCAGTGCTTTACCACAGAAAATATTCACCATTCAGTGCTTTACCACAGAAAATATTCACCATTCGGTGCTTTACCACATAAAATAATTTTTCAATTCAGTGCTTTACTACAGAAAATATTCACAATTCAGTGTTTTACCACAAAAAATATTCACAATTCAGTGCTTTATTACAGAAAATATTCACAATTCAGTGCTTTACTACAGAAAATCTTTCACATTTCGGTGTTATACCACAGAAAATATTCACAATTTAGTGCTTTACCACAGAAAATATTCACAATTCAGTGCTTTACCACAGAAAATATTCACAATTCAGTGCTTTACTACAGAAAATAATCACCATTCGGTGCTTTACCACAGAAAATATTTACAATTCAGTGCTTTACTACAGAAAATATTCACAATTCAGTGTTTTACCACAGAAAATATTCATAATTCAGTCCTCTATTACAGAAAATATTCACAATTCAGTGCTTTACTACAGAAAATCTTTCACATTTCAGTGTTTTACCACAGAACATATTCATAATTCAGTGCTTCACAACAGAATATTTTCACAATTTAGCGCTTTACCGCAGAAAATATTCTCAATTCAGTGATTTACTACAGAAAATATTCACAATTCAGTGCTATACCACAGAAAATACTAATACTGCAGTGTTCTACCACTGAAAATACACATAATTCACATCTTTACCACAGAAAATACTCATATTTTATTGCTTTACCACATACAATTTTCATAATTCTCCAAATTAGATTTAATTTTCCACGAAACTGATTCACCATCATTTCTGAACAAAACCAAAGATAAATCAGAATGACGCAACAATAATTCGTGAAACAATCCGTGATAACGAAAACCAGAAAAGCGGTCAATAAACAACGTAAAAACCAATCACGGTTGACCGATTCCAACAAGAAAGACGTCGCTGAGGCATGCAATTAAGAATTAAGTCAATACAGTCCTGTCGACCCCTAAAACCTTCCCCCCTCCTTCCTCCCTTTCCCTTCCTCCACACCTACATCCCTCTGCCTTCCCGCACGCGTCCTTCAATAAGTTAAAACCAACGACTAAATCAACTAATATAACTAACAATTGTCAAAAACGAAGGGACCTAGAAACTATCTTGAAATGAACTAATTAACTAGTGCAACAATGTGAGAAGTAACATAACTTAGAAATTAAAACACGTATTTCAGTCGCATACAATTAAGGTTGCGTAAAAATTGTCTCATTTCAACAAACATTTCTTACCTTGGTAATTGTTTCTTCCTTCTCTTCTTTCTCGACATATCTCTGAAAGGAGAACATTTTATGGTGTTAGTAAAACAATTAAATTATTGATCGACCAACCAACCGTAAACCAGTTTCAACTACACCGTCACAACAGTACATAGTCATATTCCCTACTGGGCAAAAATCAGTTCTATAAAGTAACCAATACAAACACAATATCATAATAATAATAATAATAATAATAATAATAATAATAATAATAATAGTAATAGTAATAATAATAATAATAATAATAATAATAATAATAATAATAACGGATTTTTATATAGCGGGTACTCCAGCCTCTGACCAGACTCACCACGCTTTACATAGTCATTACATATAAATACATGCACATGATAAAACATCGCTTTTGCTACAATACACCAAAAGACGGAACAGTAAAGGTACAAACTATTTACAACTATGTACACAAATTACAAACAATACAGAAATAGACTATTTACAACTATGTACACAAATGACAAAAAAGACAGAAATAACCATCCTATCCATCCATATCTCCATCATTCCAACAACCCACCAACCTATCCAACCCATCATTTATCCATCCAAACTTAAAATTACTCACATTGTGGTTCCGTGAAGACCAAATTGTCCCCCTTCCTCTCCTTCGTCTTCTTCCTCTCTCTTCTCGGCAGCAGCAACGGCAGGATGAGGCACCAACAGGGATGCAATAGTGGAGCCAGGAACTATTCTGCCGCTTTGTAAACGTACTTCTCTGGATAGCAACCTTGCGAAGGCCCCAGGACGAGTCTGATATATTCTCAAGAAAGGGTGGACAGGCAGATCATCTTCGGGCTGGTCTGCTTCATTGAGAAATTCGTCTTCTTCTTCTTCTTCTGCTCCTCTTCCTCCTCCTTTTCCTCTTCCGCCAGCTGCACTAAGTTTCCTCAGAGTCAGCCTACCCGATCCGAAGTTGGCAGATCTGCCACAAGCCTGGACCGGCTCTTCATCAAAAGGATTTGGGCGCGGAATTCTGGAGATTACCTCAGTTTGTTGCTGATATTCGAGATCGCTGTTGATGTTGGAGTTGTTCTTCTTGTCCTTCTTTGAAGTGGTGGTGCTTCTGGTTCCAGTAGACCTATTCTTTGTTTTTGTTTTGTTGGTCGTGGTAGCGGTGGGTGTAGGGGAAGGGGCAGGAGAGGGAGCAGAGGAGGGGGGGTGGGAAGGGGGAGGGTGGCGGTAGAGGAGGATGCTAACGTCCATCCCTCCTGGTGAATGGTCACGTACGATTTGGACGGGCTCAGGTGACCACTCCGTGTCAGTCCTCACCTCCTCGTATTCGACTTCATCCACCGCCATAGTCTTCTCGTCTTCCTCCTCGCTGTCTATTCTTTTCCTTACTCTCTCCCCGTTTAACTGTAAAGGAGGAATCCCTGTCTCTTTCAATTTCATGCCTTTTCCTTTTTTAATTTCTTTCCCCTCTGTTTGGCTGCGTTCAGTTCTACGCCCCCGCCCGTTCAAGTTAGTTCTTCTTTCCTGAACATTGTCACTTTGACCCAAAAGGGCACGGTTCCACACGGGAGTGGATGAATGCACGTATACTTTTCCCCTCTTCACGTGGTCCTGAGCAGTCGCGTGTGACACATAGAACTTTACCTTGGGATCAAGGTCACGCAACAAGGTCGACGCCGCACCAGATTTGCCAGGAGCACTTGAATCTTTCCTGTTCGTTTTGTGTTTTTGTGGCCGGTGGAAGTTCTTTGGCGTTTTCAAAGCGGGTAATGGATAAGAACCCACAGGGGTTGAGCAAGGAGCGCCAGTCGGGGTTATTACCCTTTCCATTATCTTCAGGAATGTTCTCCTCGCCTCCTCCTCCATCTCCTCAACAATCTCTCCTCCTCCTTTCTCTTCGTCCTCACTCACAGCTGTCGTTATTCTGGAGTCAAAATTGCGAGGGTGAGACAATTTCGGGCGTTCCCAAGGTGTTCTAGATGATGACGTCATATCCGAAATACCCGGACGAGCAATGGTGGCCGAGGAGGGTGGGATTGTAGAAGTGCTTGTGTACGACGACATCATTGATTCTGACAGTACAGGTATTACCAGGCCAATTACAAATGAAATTGCATCACATCTCGTTCCTACATTTTTCCTTTTTACTTACGAGTCTCTTGTGCTAGGTTCTCTTAAGCCTACATTTTCTTGCATGGTTCATGAACTCTACACGAGCCCTTTGTTCCTCAAGTCAGTCCCAGCTTAAAATAACCAGTGTGCGGAATGGCAATACCAACAAGAAGACACTTGGAGTTCGAGCTTTTTGCCAACTCAGCGCCCGACTTTGGGACACATTCCCTTTGAATTTGAAGCAGGGTTGTCCTACGGCATCTTTCAGAAAGGGACTAAAAACACGCCTCTTTCAACTCTGAAATCCCTACGCAAAAGGATTTATATTTTTTGGTAAATATGTTTATATTACTGATGGCTGGGCTTCTATTGTTATTATTTGCGCGCACTGAGCATGATTGTTGCATGGAGTCCTGCGCCTTAAAAGACTGCAGTCATCATCATCATCATCATCATCATCATCATCATCATCATCATCATCATCATCATCGTCGTCATCATCATCGTTTTGATCACCACCATCATGGTCGTCGTCGTCCTATCCTATCCCGTAGCTCGAAAGTCGTTGGGGCACCACAGATGATGGTTTAACCATCATACTCCATCTTTCTCTGTCCTCAGCAACTCTCATGGTTTCGCTCACTGTCAAGCCAGTCCATTCTCGAATGTTGTCCACCCACCCCTTTTTCTGTCTTCCTTTTCTTCTGCCTCCTTGCACCGTGCCTTAAAGGATGGTCTTTGCAAGGCGTGATGCTTTGATGACGTGGTCATACCATTGGAGTTTCCGTTATTTCACCACTGTGAGCATGTCATCGTGTTGTCCAATGGCTTGTGTGATGGTCTGTCGGACCGTTGGTGATGTGCTTGGTATATGAAAAGCCCAGAAGTTTTCTGTAGTACCTCATCTCCGTGCTTTGCATTCTTTATTGTGGGTTTGCCGTGAGGGTCCATGTTTCGCAAGCGCATATAGAGATGGAGATGACAGGGGAGCACAGCAGCCTTACCTTGGAGTGTAGACTGATGGTCCTGTCTTTCCAAATGACTTTCAACCTTGTCGGGGCAGCAGTAGTTTGTGCAATCCTGGAGAGGACTTCCTGTCGTGAACCCATGGTCTGATACAATGTCTCCTAAATATTTGAAGCTATGCACCGTGTTGAGGGATTGGCCTTAGACTTTGATGTTCGTGTTTTTGCCATTGGTGTTATTGGTCATCAATTTGGTCTTCTCTGCACTTATTTCCATTCCATAGGCTCTGGAGGTGGTGCCAGGCCTCTGTATCAGCTGTTCAAATTCTTGTTCTTCTCCAGCCAATCCATCAACGCCATCCGCAAAATGGAGATTGCTCTACTCCCTATTATGACTGTGCCTTCGTGATCTGCAAGGGCATCGGACATGATGCGCTCCAGGAAGATGTTGAAGAGTATTGGAGAGTGTAGGCATCCTTAACGTTGTCGTTCGGAACCAGTTCCCGGTGGCATTGTTGTGGAGGACTGCACTGGTAGCCTTGTCTTACAGGTTTTTTTATGAGTTCAATAATGTTAGGGCTGATGTTGTACACTCTCATGATTGCCCACAGAGCTGCATTCCAGACTCGGGCAAAAGCTTTCTTGAAGTCTACAAACACATGATATAGATGTTGTTGATGCTGTAGGTATTTCTCGCAGATTATTCTGAGGTTGAAAATCTGTTCAGTGGTACTTCTCCCTGCCTTGAATCCTGCTTGTCCTTCAGCTATGATTTTTTTAGCTTTGGGTTTCAACCTGTGGAGTAATTTTTTCAGGGGGACTTTGCTGGAATGGCTGATGAGGCCGATGGTGCGGTAATTTTCACACTCCTGCAGGTTACCCTTTCCAGGAAGAGTGATGACAAGCGACTGTGTGCGTGGTGTAGGTCACTCCGCACTCTGCAAGACCTTGTTACAGATAATGGTTAGGGCGTCAGTCATCGCTTCTCCTCTGCTTTAAGCAATTATGCAGGTATGTTGTCCACTTACGCTTACTTCCCCTTTTTCAACGATTGCACTGCTGCCTCAACTTCTTCTCGGAGAATTGGGAGGATTTCTTCTTCTCTGTTCGTCGTTATCCTATCCTATCCTGTCCCGTAACTCGAAAATCGTTGGAACACCACAGATGATCGTTTAACCAGTGTACTCCAACTTTCTCTGTCCTCAGCAACCCTCATGGCTTCGCTCAGTGTCACGCCAGTCCATTCTCGAATGTTGTCCTCCCACGTCTTTTTCTGTCCCCATCTTCTTCCACCTCCTTGCACCGTGCCTTGAAAGATGGTCTTTGCAAGGCCTGATGCTTTGGTGACGTGGCCATATCATCGGAGTTTCCGTTTATTCACCACTGTGTATTGTCCAATGGCTTGTGTGATGGTCTGTCGGACTTTGTCGTTGGTGATGTGTAATCATCGTCGTCAACATCGTCAACATCATCATCATCATCATCATAACCATATTTCATCTTCACGCTTCGAATGTCTTCTCACAAATAAAAACATCTATATCTACGTCTGTGTCACGATTACATTGGCAATGCTGGACTAAACAATAATAGTCACGATGTCAGCAAATGGTAAAGCAACAATATCGTATTGTATGATTACTGTATGGTAACAGATTGTCACAAGAGGCTATTTAGACCCTGCACTAAGGCTTCTCGCCTTAAATAGTTCAGCCTGCTTTGATCTGGGTAACGTAAAGTCGCTGCCTAGAAGACGACTCAAGTCAGTTGTGTGCTAAGCATGTGTAAGCTAACGCTCGCTCAGGTAGGCAGTGACCTCATCCCGCTGACATATAGCCACCACCCCCCGATAGACGGCGCTCAGATCTCACGAGATTTTCGCGGGCTTTGGCTGACCACAAGGCTAGGTAGTCATTCTTTGTAAAACGCTCACCCAAGACGGACACGTGGAAAAATCTCTCTCAGAAAGAATGTGTTTAGTTTAGCCATGATATGTATATGTATAGGAATTATATTGAAGATCCCAGTGGACCACGGACATAGAAGATTGTTCGTCCCTTGTTTGTATAAGTGGATGCGATCTCAACTGAGGGCTGTTTCTGCCATCAGTGAGACGCTCTACACAAACTTTGTATATAAGGCGTTGCAGAAACTCGTCTTATGTTTTGCAGACGAGCATGCTAGTTGGTCCGAGGCAGCGATAGACCACTAAGAGTCAACCCTGACATTCGGTCTGCAGTGGAGCATCTAGCACTGAGCTACGATAGCCCAATAGCCAACAACCAAGGAGGAGACACCATCACCACACCTCATCACATCACCTTAGTGCAAGAAGAATTGCACTAACACTGATCTAGAAGGACTGTGCGGTAGTCCACTCTCCTGAAAACAAACATTAGACAAACCAGAACAAATAGCCCAATGATGAGACAGTAGCAAATATCAAGAACAGTAGCAGCATAGACCCATCAAGGAACGAACTATTCGAAGTGAATTTGGACATTTAAGTTAATAGAGTGTTTAGAGAATTATGTATAGAGTAGAGGAAATAGATGTGTGATATTTACTGTTAACAAATGGCTGGACTACCTATGTTTCATAGCCGTGTGAGAGCTAGTGTGCCAGTTAATCTTTTACCATTTTCTCCCTATCTCTATAACCCTATCCGCACACAGACCCAGCTAAACTTATAAATGTATTAAGATTAGTCATAAGGTGATTACACTAGCCGAACTCCGCAGACGATAGACGAGTGGGTAATAGCATTCCATTGTGCAGAGCCCAGCAACAATAGACCCACTGTCACACAGATGTAACAAAGTTTTCTTCAAATATCGTGTGACAATATCTAGTACTCATTTTTGGGAACTGGGACTGTCAGTCCATCTGGCTTTTGATAATTATTTTTTTATTGGGGTCTAACAGCAACACGCATCATTTAAAATTGATTTATGTTTTACTGTTTAATAATAAATCGAAGCTACCTTCATAATTAACAAAACTTGTCAGTGAATTGAAATGTTACCAATTTGGCTAACCGACATGATAGAATTGGGCAACACTCTTTTTTGATGAAAATATCTGGCTATAAGAAAAAAGACACATGAGTAATTTGCAATAATTTTTTTTCATTGAAGTTCTTTACGTTTCTCATCCCTAAAATTCTTCATCACACATCTATCAGATTAAACACTTGAAAATCAGTGAATGTCTAAGGCAACTGATAGAGTTTTGAAAGAATACAATGGCTTTGTTGTAAAACGGTAATGGTTTGATACATACCTTTGAATGAAACCTATATATTATTCACACAGTCTGGCTAACAACTCATAGACAGTGCTTGTAGAGGAAGAAGAACTTGCTGTTGTTTGCCCAAGTAGGCTGTTCCCCAAAAACAATCAAGCACATGGCGATTGATTATTGGACGATCCATACTCATTAGGAATTCAAAGCTCTTGGTAACCTATTTTGTCAGACATCCTTTAATTGTGTGTACGTCGACCGTCTAAAATTATTAAGCAAAAAGAAGTAGCAGGTATCACTGTTCTAGTCCACCGTTTCCTCTTGCTTCACTACGGAACCAGTAAACAACATGGCGCCAAAATTGCTGCACGATCTATACTTATCATGAATTCAATTCAAGACGGCCCTAGACCAAAAAAAACTCCCATAGTTTCTTCTTCTCTGATTCATTGAGCTTTGGCTGATCTCAAGAGACCTCTTCGCAACGGTGACAGGGCTGAGCAATCATACAATATTTCACAAAGTTGATGAAGACAGGAGGCGCTTTTTCAAAGCGACCAACAAAAGCCATTTTTGCGGTCACGTAGGAATAAAGTTGTATTTTGCTGTTCATGCATTTTTGATGTAACTGTTTATTTTCTAGACGTATCTGGAAATACTTTGAAATAGTTAGGAATCATACATAGACCAATGTCGGTCGGTCGATTCCATTCCAGGGATTCAGATTCAGATTCTGGTAATAAAATATTGAAAGACAGTGAAGAGGGGGCATGGTACTAAAAATCAACACTAACACTTTGGGGGATTCCTCGTACTTTGAGGACAGTGAAAATGCCACTTTCGTCTTGCCCACAACGGCATTAGGACGTGGATCATCAGTGTGCCAGGCTCTACCACTTTCATCTTGCCCACAACGGCATTAGGACGTGGATCATCAGTGTGCCAGGCTCTACCACTTTCATCTTGCCCACAACGGCATTAGGACGTGGATCATCAGTGTGCCAGGCTCTACCACTTTCATCTTGCCCACAACGGCATTAGGACGTGGATCATCAGTGTGCCAGGCTCTACCACTGAGCTGAGGAGGTGGGTTGAAGTGAATATTGATATTACGGTAGAGAGCACAATACTGCAGATTAGATTTAATAAACGCTCTTGTCTTTTGACGCCACCAAGGGGGATGGGTATGGGGAGGGAGGAGGGAGGTGTTGATGAGCAAGCATTTCTAAAACTTTAGGTTTTCCTGTCCAATGCTTACGGTCAAACAGGATAAAGGTAGCTTTGCCATCTTTAGAAGTGATCGAAGAGAGGTTAAGCTATTAGTTCGTCACTGTCTCCGGTTCATATTGACATGCAAAATTGGACAGCAGAAAGAGGTATCTCCAGACGTTTGATGCCTGGGCAGACATGGACGGGTGACTACTCTTAATTATGCATGGCGCTCCAACAGCCCGGCTGACTTCATTGTCCCGTTCGTTCGTTTCACGGTCTTCCTGATGATGAAGAGGGTGCTGATGATGGTGCGGTTGATACTGACACCATGGTTGCGTTTGCAGGCAGCACAGATCAGAGATAGAGAGAGAGAGAGAGAGAGAGAGAGAGAGAGAGAGAGAGAGAGAGAGAGAGAGAGAGAGAGAGAGAGAGAGAGAGAGAGAGAGAGGCTTTAGACTTAAAAGGTTTATTTCAATTGAACATGTTACAAGGTTAAAGACACTGAATCTTTTCTAGACCTTTACTACTCCAAACCTGGCAAACTCATCATTCTCGGCGACCCCAACAGTCATTTTGATCAACCTGAACACTGGGAAACTAAACACATCTGTCACAACCTCCATATCCATAGTTTTACACAATTTGTTTTCTGAACCTACATACCCTCGCTCTGAACACATCATCGACTATGCAATCGCTACCTGACAACATTCTCTCTCATTTTAATTGTATCACAAGATCTTGAGTCTGACCACTACGCTGTTCTCTGCTCTCTCAGCCTCTCTCCTCAAAAGAAAAAAACGCACAAACACCCGCCGCAACTTGAAAAAAAAAACATTGACAAGAAAACCTCTTCTGAAGCTGTCCACTTACTTTCTACTGACACTGCCATCGTGCGGCTTCTACTAAAGAAACCAAACCTTGATCCAGAAGACTTGAAGAACTACCGCCCTGTTTGTAATTTCCTTTCCTATCCAAACTCCTGGAGAAGATTGTCCTCAAACAGCTCAACCATCATCTCTTATCCAACAAGTTGTTCTGTCCATTCCAATCTGCCTATCGTCCTGACCACTCTAATGAATCAGCTCTTATTCACATCGTGAACGACCTCCTCTCTGCCACTGACTCTGGTAAGATCTCTTTGTTGACCCTTCTCGATCTCTCAGCCGCTTTTGACACTATCGATCACTCCATCCTCCTTCAGCGCCTTGAGAACTCTTTTGGAATAAAGGATTGTGCCTTAAGCTGGTTCCATTCTTACCTCTTTGATCATTTTCAATCTGTCTGCATCGACAACTACTTTTTGAACCGTCCAGAATTGTCTTCGGTGTTCCTCAGGGGTCAGTTCTAGACCCTGTTCTATTCACCCTATACACATCTCCTCTGTCTCAGATCATCCAAAACCATGACACTTTCCACCATTTCTACGCAGACGATACACAGCTCAAAATCAGTGACAATCCTCAAAACCTTCCATCTATTCCGACCAAACCTTTTGACTGCTTTGAAAACATTTCTAACTGAAAGACTGTCAACAAGCTCCAGCTCAATGCTAACAAAACTGAAGTTATGCTCACGGGTACCAAACACAACCTGTCTTCTTAACGTGTAGACACTGTCACTCTTGGCCAAACCATTATTCATATTTCATATTCAGTTAAAACCCTTGGCGTCATCCTTGAAAACACCCTCTCCATGTCAGAATTCATCCGCAAAACCTGGCAAATATGCAACTTTCAGCTCCGCTGAATAGGCCTTATCCGCAAACTCTCCTCTGCAGGCTGTCGATCCTTCTCAGTGCTTGGCCCTTCAACTTTGAACACACTCTCTCTCTCTCTCTCTCTCTCTCTCTCTCTCTCTCTCTCTCTCTCTCTCTCTCTCTCTCTCTCTCTCTCTCTTCGCAGCTCTCCGAAAATAGCCACTTTCAGGTTCAACTTGAAAACTCATCTCTTCCCCACCACCATCATTCCTTCTTTTCTTATTCAGACCACCCCTGTCACGCCCCAAGCCCCCTCACTCCTTAGCTGTTCTCCTCCTCCCCTCCCTCCCTCGTATTTTATATTTTACTTGTAAATATTCGTTTTCATTTGTGTATTATGTCATTGCATAATTTATTAGCGTCTCGTTTTTGTTTCACTCCTCTTCATATGTGTTCCGATGTTAACGTTAAGTTTAAATGCGTGAGAACTGCGCTTTGAACTGATGTTATTAGGAAATACGGCTATACAAATGCCATTATTATTATTATTATTATTATTATTATTATTATTATTATTATTATTATTATTATTATTATTATTACTTTAAGCTCACAGCTTAATCTTACAATTAGTCCATGTTTCAGGAACACATGCATTCATAATACATCTATGCAATCATTTAAACATTTCACATTTTATGATCAACGTTCACCTGTAACAATTTTAAAACAAAAACTAAACCTCGTCTAAACATGACAATATTGTAACATTATAATATTTTGTATACGTTAAATAAACATCATATGATCAAATAAAAATCATGAAAATTGTTTAAATAAAAGTACATGATCTGATTGTTTTGTTTTGTTTACTTTTAAGGGAAAATTTATTCCACAAAGACAGTGCTCTGAAACTAAATCTACTCTTGTATAGATCAACTCATTGGTTTAGGTAAGGACTAATTTTAGAAGATGTATGCTAGATAGTTTGATGCAATATTGTTGTGAACTTTAAACATAAGCATGATCATATTATATTAAAATTGTTTATTTAGTGGTAAAAGATTTAATTTTGTAAATTTTTCATCTGTTGAAAGAGTTGTGAAGTTAGAAATGCACTTTATTGCCCGTCAATGCAATGAATGTATTTATTTACTTTTTACTAGCACCACTTCACTCAGTGGAAGCAAAATTAATATACGGAAGTCAGTGTGCAAGGGAATAATGCTTTCCTGGTCAATTCATCAACAAAAAAGCGTAGTTTTGAAAGCTTAAAAAAAAAGAAGGTATTTTGTGAAAGACGTTTACACATTTTATTACTGTTTTTATACCATTTTAATTCCGAATCAACAGTAACTCCAAGAACACAAAGGTCTGTTACTTACTTGGTTAACACCGTTGTTATCTATCGTAGCATTTTATTTTAAAGGTTCCAAATACAAATTAAAAAGACACAAACACACACACACACACACACACACGTACACACACACAAGTCTGCAATCTATCTATCTATCTATCTATCTATCTATCTATCTATCTATCTATCTATCTATCTATCTATCTATCTATCTATCTATCATCTATCTATCTATCTATCTATCTCTCTATCTATCTATCTATCTATCTATCTATCTATCTATCTATCTATCTATCTATCTATCTATCTATCTATCTATATCTATCTACAGCCTTATACAGATGCTCTAAAACTTTCTGACCATGATAGAATCTAGCTGAAAATTCTGGGCACGTATGGGATTTATTAAATTGCTCCAATTTTACATAATTTCTTAATATTTCAAGGCCTAATACAAAGCGAAACCAGCCTGAGGCGGGCTGATCTCACCCAGTCAGCGCATCAAGGGAAGTAAATCTTCGGGACCGCTGCGCAATCGTCCATTTTCCTTCAGTTTGCCTTGCAAACTTCAGCGTGAATTTCTGGTATTTGCCAAGCTTCTAACCTATTCCACAGCCAGTGAGTATATTTTATGTGTCGAAATCATGCTCTTTGTGATAACGTCTTTGCTGGATTCGACACCGATTTTGTAAAATTAGATTATTTGTGATTACGTTGCTTGTCAGGGGGAGGTAATAAAATCAACACTGGGTATCCTCGATTATGCTCCCTCTGGCTGTCTCTCCCTCTCTCTTTCTCTCTGATGTGCGAACTATATATTTTCAATAATGACCAAACACCCCTTAAAAAAAAAAGTTTGAAAACAGAAAGAACATGAATTTGTTGTATAATTCAATGCACTACTTTAACAAAGTCGGCTCTAATGGTTTAGAACTAACTACATTAAATTTAAATCTCTAAACTCTTGTTGACAGTAATAACGTTTTAAATAGTTATTTGGTGGATTGTGTGCTACGAAGTCCCCTATACGCTATTGTGTCCGGGGACGGTAATCTACCCACTGAACTGAACTGTGCGCTACAAATGTGAAATTGAAAGCCCCTAGCTTGTTTTCATATGGACTTCCGATTATTAAAACCTATTGTAAGCTAAAGGTGGCTGGCATAGGACATGTCACAATAAAATAATTTATATGACATTTTTAACTGTTGTGAATTTAAAGGTGTTCCGGTTATATTAATTTTCAATGCATGCATTATTGACTTTAATTATTGTAACTGCATCTATTATCTATTAAAATAATAAACATTAATTAATGGTTTTATATAGCGGAGTTAATAATTTCATACAATTTATAACAAACTATTTAGACTTCGTTAAAGAAACAAAGAAGAAAGGGGAGTGGGGGGAGGAAGATGCAAGAGGAGGATGAAGACAAGGATATGTGCATGGCTTTGCATACACACGTATCAGCTTTCAAATGGCATCGGTTCTATTGTGCAGTTATCTCTAACTCAATTTGTCTGACGTTTGGTCTTCTTATTTTGATTCACTCAGCTACCAAATTTTAAATTAAATTATGTAAATAATCCAAACCAAACACCAATACTTAGTATCGGAGCCACACGTACCTATGTGACCCACCATACACCCAGGTACTGCCTACGTGTCCCACCCCAATATAATTATTTGACAGTAGACTACTCATTAAAAAAATTTTTTTTTACATGAGGTTGTATGACTGTGCTGGAAAAATTGGTCTTTGTTTCGTAGATGGTTACACCAACACTAGGCCCACTGCTCAAGAGAGAGACTGGATTCTTTCGTTGCGTAGCTTGGCCACAAAGTTTTCGTTATACTAGAACCAAACGTTGCTACGGACAACGTACGCCGTTTTCAATAGATTTTTTTCTGTCCCGTTCGCCTGTATCCTTGCTTTTGCCGTGTTGCTTGAACCGCGCGCGAACCTGCGCGTGAGAGTGCTGTGGATTCAACGCGCCAAGAGCACAAAAGTACATTGACAAACTCTCGTACGCTTACGTAAAGTGCACAAAAACATGTTGCAGATAATAAATCGAATACGCTGTATTGGTGCATTGGGCACTGAATAGATCTGGCTGTGCAGTGATGCCTTAAGATCTATTTATAATCTCCCACATCTCCTCTCCCTGTACAGAAGTTACGTTTCATGCTAGAATCTTTTAGAGTTCGGTTTTCTGGCTGGCTCAACGCTGAGCATGGGTATTGTGTGTTGTGGGTTGGATTCTAACGTCAGCAGGCTCTTTTGTGCACAGTAGATCTTGATGATCGACTCCTTAAGCTAAACGAACCATACAGTTATTTTGTGTGCAGTTCTATTGCCCAGTGAAGACCATGGTGAAATATAAATGAAGTTAAAACTATAGATCCGAGACCCCAACTTATTTTATAGCTAAAATTATTTCCACTTTGCGATGATCATCTATGAAATCGACGCAACTCGACTTCACTAAAGAACCTATCTCACTGATAGATTAACTTGATGTGTTGGTTGAAATTATAACGATGCTGTTATCACACTTACTTTGATAGCTGCAAGCTTAAAACAGTCATCGTCACCAAGCAGACCGTCGGTTCACGAGTCCGCACACCATTCATTTCCACAACGCGCGCGCATACTTGGGGGACGGGAGGGGAGGAGGGAGTGGGTGGGGAATAAATCGTCGTCTAAAACTAGTACCTTAAATTAACTTTTTTTTTTTTTTAATTACAGGGGATCGCGGGTGACTGGTTTCAAGGTGACAAGTAAAAACAAAAATGTCATAATGGCAGTGCATAATTATAATACTCTTCAGCCGTTTTATTCAGTTTGTACGATTATTAATTTAATCTCCGTGTGGCGCGCGTGATGGCGAGAGAGAGAGAGAGAGAGAGAGAGAGACAGAGAGAGAGAGACAGAGAGAGAGCGGTCTCACAACGGTGAGAATGGCCACGCCGGAAGGAAATATTATTATGAAGATTATTGTGTTGCGTCTAGTTTTTGAATGTGGTGGCGATAGATTGCGACTGGACGAACGTTCGTTTTGATATGATTTGTAATTGGTGCACGTATAGAAACGATATATAAGCTTACGTTTTATTGTAATTAATTACAGGCGACTTTTTTCCCGCCCATCTGGGATAATAACTTTTTTTTTCTATAATAATCATGATTAGGATCACTGCATGTATAATATTGTGACCTATATTTAAGGGGCGGGAAATATAATATACATACTTGATATAAAGATCAGTGCACTGGGGAATTGTCAGCCTAATCTTAAATTTTGTTTTAGCTCTTTGACCCACTTAATTAGAATCTTTGAACCACCCAAAGCTTGGCTGTTAATATTGATCACTGACACTCGGCGTGATCTTAGATCTTCTCGATATTTTTTAAGTATAAGCCTACATGGGATCGCGAATATCGATTCATAGAAAACGTGCTGCATATGCCGGAAGTCCAAGTCTTGAGATGCTCATAAAAACAAACTGCAATCAACATGAACATCATTTCAATCATTGCAACGATGACACATAAACAAAATTCAAATATTCAGGGAGATGGTGGAGGTCTTGGACAGACTGAGGGTGGGCCGGTGGGTAGGTTGCGGGAGGGGGCTGTTTAAAAAATGAGACTCGTTTGACTTGTGACACCACTGCCATAAGGAACTACACATACTCTATGCTATAACGTGGATCGAGTGGGTAGTGGGCTCATTCAACCATGGAAAGGTCACTGTAGAGTCGTCAACGAAGACGACGATTTCTGACTGTTTACAGCGGTTTGGCCGCTTTGCGAGCGCCTGAACGTGAGGACGACAACGACAACAACGTACAGCTGCTGGCCGTGAAATTCACTCCCTTGTTTGACCTGCATCGTGCGATATTTTGGAACTAAAAATATAACGGACCAATCGCGAATCTCCGTTGTTGGGAAAACTCTCAGAGGGTGCACTTGCTAAGACGAATCAGATTGGTGGAGGTCATTTTGATCTGTGAGGAGGCTTCCGATTGGTTCAAAAAATGGGTCAGGCAAAAATAAACCCGCTTCCCCGCTCCCACCAAAGCGTCGGTTAGAAGCGAAATCGTGCGCAACAGAGAGAATTTTGGAAGAGAAACAAAGGGTGAGTGAAGTTTTTAAGCTGATTTTCATTCGAAATTTAGACACATTATGTATTCGGTAAAGTGTGCAATTTGTAGCAAACGTAATGTCGATGTTAATGTTGATGTACATGTTGTTGGGAAATTTTCTGTATCGCGGCCGAAGTTTTGTATGTACGTAGCTGACCGCCATTTTACCATTCGCGTAGTCGATGGGAAGGACGCCAAACGAGCTGGCGGTAAAAGTCGTTGCTGTAAATTTTTGCGATCCCTCACATTCGTCCATTGCGAAACTAGAGTGGGCAATGTCCGTGGGTGCACGCGGTCCGTTTTCTATTGCGTCACCGTTGTGTACATCCGCGGTGGCAATAAGGCCATCGTAATGCCTAATGGTGAGGCAACCTCGGCCTACCCTCCAGAAAACTCGGGTCACGAGCACTCGACGCACAGCTGTCTTTCTCTCAGCTTGAATTATTTTGATGCTTGAGCTTTTTGACGAGGGTTGGGTATCGCGTGGTAAACAGCTTCAAAATATGGGATAACGTATTTTTGTAGTTTGCTCTTTTCGCTGCTCTCAGTGTTGGTTTTGCAGGCTAAAACTCTCCCAGCGATCGGGACGATCGAAACTTACGGAGTAGCGCGCCTGTGGTTGTTATTCAAGCTTACAGTATCTGGGCCCACTGACGTAGTGGCCTGTCCGATGGTGGTGATGAAAGCTGAGGTGGGTGTAGTGGTGGTGGGGGTTTGTGAGACCAAAGTCACGGGCGCGCACACAAGGAACACTGGCGTTCGGTCAGTTGTTCATACGGTTTCAGTACAGAGAGAGGTTGAAGAGAAATAATCAGAGCTACGTGGAGGGAACAGAGAATGTGCACGCGAGCGGAACGAAAATGAGGCGTGGCTGTTAACGTTGCTAAGCAGCCCTGTTGTAATCGCGTGCTACGCTTTAGTGTGCTTCATTTGCCACAAGCCCCTTCCTCCCATTCCAAAGTTTTGTTTCCTTCCATTCAGGAATGCAATTTACTAGGTCAAATTCACACATCCACAGGCACTAGGTCCACATGCAGCATCTCTGTCAGACTTCCAGTTTCCGCAAAGCATCGTAATTAACCATGTACCATCACTTTAATTACTGCAAGACCATCATTCCAAATAACACTGAAAGTTGAGGTGATCGAGGCTGAGGGGTGTGTCTAAGTAGTATGCTGATTGGTGCATTGTTAACAGTCACCATCAAAACCAAATCGTTTAAATGGTATAGCTGATCAGGGCATGCTGGTTGTCGATGCAGTGAAAGCCAAAAACTCAACGAGTTTGGGTATGCGTATGATCACCAGCATGATAAGGGTGTCTAATATATGCATTTTAATTGGCTGTGTTTCAACAGTCGGCCTTGAAACACTAAAACTTGACATTCCTTGAGGTGTGTGTTTGATCTGTGCATTGAGGTTGGCAGTTGTTATTAAAATGACCAGTGGTTGCTCAGTGTCCTTCTAGGGGTTGCTCAGTGTCCACCAGGTAAATGCTAATCTGAATGGAGGTGGCAGATGACCATTCAATGAAGCCGGAGCAGGGCGGTATGGTGTGCATACCTCTAGGGAATGTGGCTGGATGTAATTAGGCTTGCCCTGTCTTACAATGGCGGATATTGATGAGATGGCCTTGTGATGTAGATGGTGAATGGATGAAAGGTAGAACTGAGAGATATCAGTTACCTCATAGGCATGTTATTGCCCCTTTAGAATGCAATCCGGTTTTCAAAACAACAAACTTGGCCATAACCAGACACTAAAGCAGTCGATGTTTTGTTAAGTGGCCCATGGTCTCAAAATCAGTATATACTGCCCCAACAGGGATAATCAGATTTCAGACTAAGTGCTATCTGAGTAAGAATCAGTTCTTGCTGTTTATTTATTTATTTATTTAATCGTTCTTATATAGCGCTTTACCAGCTCAAGAGCTGCTCAAGGTGCTGGCCGATACAGGATCTAACTCAAGCCGCCCGAGACGCCCACCCGCAGCCTTTGGGCGCATGGTTTGACGCCTGTACAACTGAGCACAATCCTGGGCAGCCAGGGATGGGGGAGAAGGACCTAAGTGCATGCTGGGTGTGTTCTTGTCACCGGCACTCACCCGTCTAGGACATGAGCGTCAGGATCTTTAAAGTCCGTTATGATGGAATGTATGTGACACAGACTAGACCTCGGTTTATACTCTCCTCCGAAGGAGTCCTACCTTTTCAAACACTAAATCAAAACTAGCACTCAGGCCTTTCTGAAGCCACGCAGCTTAGCCTTGGCATGCTCAGCTTAGCTTATTGAACTGAAACAGGGCAATGACATTAAGATCAACAGCCATCGATTTACATTTCCCCTTCTTTATAAGTAGTTACCAAAACAAAGCACGACACGGATGACAACAATGAAAGTATTGTTGACACTAGTGACCCATGCCCGGTAAGATAAAATCTTAGTAGGATGTCTCTCTGTAATAATAGTAGTTTTCCATCTTGATAGTTCTGCAGTGCACCTGTAGTGTTAGACTAGAAAGACGGCAGACAGTTGTTTTTTTTACAGCGATGTGATATAGGCAGTGGTGTAGTATTTCTGCACATATTTTGAAGCAGTAATATTTCTTTGTCCCGATACTGGCGATAGCATAAAAATATTAATGTGAAAAAATAGTGTCGACTGTTCCATAACCCCTTTTGTAACTAACATCCTGATGCTTTTAAAATTTAGAACCACGATGTCATCCCCCCATTTTTTTTTTCTATAAAAACCAATGAATGGTTACTCCTATGGAAATTATAGTGAAATTAGATTACATTGGATAGCCAGTGTTTATAGGGTCTTGCGGGCTGCTAAGAGCCCAATCAGGACACTATAGTGAAATATGGTATCATAATGTCAGCCCAGAAATAATACCACCTTATAGTTATAGTGAAATAGTATTATTTCTTGGCTCACATTATGCTGTGGAGAATCAGATTGAATTATTTCTTTTGACACTGAAAAAATCTGTGAAATGTATTACTGATGAGTGTTGTTAAAAATAGTTTTGATGAAACTCTTTACAGACGCCTTAGGCTTAGCAGTGCATTCAAAGAAATGTTCATAGTACGATTGGAAAGATTTCAGTCGGGAATTTTAAGAACTGTTTTCTAATGGCGCCCCACTTTTGCCCTAGGTTTACACTGTTGCCTGTAAAACAAAATAGATGCCTGCGTAGTTTAAATGTAGGCTTTTTCGATGGTTCCAGAAAGACATGTATGGGTTTATATCGTTCTATTTGACACATTATTCATTGTCATTTTTGTTTGTGCAGAATGTGGCAATCTTGAATTAATTTGGACACTGATATTTGATTGTTGCAGCACGAGTTTTTTAACAAATCAAGATGGCAGCTACAAAGGGAAAGGGAGACTCTCCGGCGAAGGCAAAAGGTAAGATTTGTTATAAAATATCTCTACTCTACTTCATCTGTAGTAATTTTAACATAAAATAGTTACCTTAGCGCTAACCTACATAAATGCATCAATTTATTTTATTTCAGAGTAACATGCCAAGTTTTATAGACAATTTGCCATCGTCATCTAAATGTTGCCTGAACAACAAAAAACATTCAAGGGAGAAATTTTAAAAAAGCAACTATTTGTTAGTGCTTTGTTTGATGCATTATTACTAATATTAGTAATCAGCTTTAATGTTCAATTCCCAAAACAAATGATTGTTTCATAGAACCAATTATTGGTGTTGAAGGCGTTGATTGCTAGAGAGAACCTAGGACTAATCGGCAAATAAATTGGGTAGAATATTATTAACCACATATTCTTTGTGGTCAAGAACTAGTCTATAATATACTCAGAAGAGATTATGTGAGATGTTAACAAAATGTCAACTAATATTTGTTTTCTTTTTTTTTTTTAACAGACCAGAAGAAGAAGGCTTCTCCCAAGAAGAAAGCAGGTTTGTATAATTATAAAAACAATTCAGTTAATCATTTCAGTTTGTCAGGTGGTTCAACGTAAGCTTTCCCAAGTCCTCTGGTTTTTTTTTTATTCTGAGGGAGAAAATGTATTAATTTAAAAAAAGGCTTGTAGATGTCTATGGTTTAGTGAATTTCTGCTGTTAAAAATTATTTCCGCTGAGAAAAGTATGATTTTCTGTGGAACAAAAAAAGTTTGATGATTTTCCTCCAATGAAAAAGTGTTTTGTGAGCGTCCTCAAGTCAAACGGAAACACAGAACTGCGCATGCCTGTATTTGTAGCTGGTAACATGGATGCAGGACGCATTGTTCAGCATGGCGATGCAGTTGATAAAGGCGTGAAAAATGCATAGAATTGGGAATGGATGAAAAAAGATGTGAGTGACGAACTACTAGGACAATATTTGAAGATCTCTAGAAATGGAACCTTTTTTAGTGTGCCAGTCAAAAATCAAATACGACCAATGGAGAACTTGCTGTATAAAGCTCTCATGCAGCTGTGAGGCAGATGTGCAGCACTCGACCTTCAGTCAGTGTTGCTGATGTACAATCTGTAAAGCCAGTGTGCATCTTTCAATCTTCAGTCAGTGTTGGTAAAGCACCTCAAAAATCTGTTCTGAGAAACTGCAGCCACAAACAAACCAAGTTTTCCAAATTCTTCAGACATACCAACTAAACCATTGCCAGAGGACAAGATTTGGGTTGGGCATCAGAAGGTATAAAATTTTTGGACTTTATTGGTGAATAGTGACTGTCAGCTGAACATCAGTGTGTGTTTATACATCGATAAAAACAGGCCACTTTAAGACTTCCGCTGTTTGTTAGCAAGCCTTGTTTGTCAAAAATACAGGATTAAAATGCAACAATTGGTATTCAGAAGAAGTGAGGGGGATGGGTGGACATAATTCCTTTTGCAACCTCTCTACCTCCGCCCATTTCCTCTTTTGCAATTCCATACAATTGTAAGCCCTAAAAAAAATAAAATATTGATGAAAATGTACTTCACAACCACAAAACAGACCGGGCAACTAAAAATCATGTATCCAGTAGCACTGGTGTTTACTAGTAATCCCTTTCATAGTTTCATACATAATATAAGCAGCACAGTGATTAATGCATTATTGGGAACGTGGACTGAAGTTAATCCCCCCTCTAGGATTTCCGATTTTCATGCATACATTTTATGATGTAGTGCATTGTCAACAATATAGATGTACAAAGTTTTTTTTTAAATCTTCTTCCTACTGGCATTAGGTTCCCCTCCCCCCACCCTCCCTCCATCCACCCCTCCCCTCCTCCTTAATTTGAAATCTAAGAGTGCAGGGTCTTTACACAAAACTGCCCACTTGCTGCGAATTTAAATTACATTACAAGATTATTGCGTTAGGTCAAAATGGACTCTTCCGAGCCAAATCAGGACCGGACAACTCCCTATCCGCATAAAAGATCTGCTGAAACAACCATATTGGTAAAACTGAATGCTTTCCACCAGCCAGTCACTTTACAATAAAGACCTCCCACGCAGGGGACGCTGAGGCTAATTTATCGAACCCCCTTTTACAAAAACAAAATAGAATACAAACATCATTATAAATTATCAACAAAACACACACATATAAAATGCCTACATTGCTAAATAATAACATCATAGGAAGCCCTAGTGACCACCTGGGTGAAAGCGTCTAATATTCCCAAGCTGATCCAACAGACCTCACATACAAATGAGGAGTCTTGTGTCCCGGAAGAGTTTTCAAGAAAAAAGGTAGTGACTGGTCTAACAAAGAAGATAGTATAGCAGATTGATAGAACAGAGCAGGAATGAGAAAGAACAAATGAGAAAGACAGCGACAGTGGGAATTTAAAGCACTAAATTTCCAGAAAGTGGGGATACTATTTATACTGAACCCCCCAACGGGGGTGTGAATTTAAATGTTGCCGCTCCATATTGTTGACAAATATAAAATTAAATTGTCCACTGAAAAATTTCAGTTTTGTTATCAGAATTGGGTTTATTTTGTGATATTGCTGTTCGTATGAGGGATGCAACTTGCCATTTTAAAATAAACTCATTCCTATAATAAAGTTATTTTGAACTATTGGTCTTTAGTGTTTCAATAACGTTCTAACATGGTGTGTCATGTTTTTTGTGTTTCAGGAGGAGTGAAGAAGGCTGGCAAGAAGGGAGCGAAGAAAGGTGCAAAGAAGGCAGCAAAGAAGAAGTGAAATGTGTGAAAGAGACTTTGCCGTGGATGACTTTTGTTCATCCTGGCAGCATCTTTTTGTCCTTTTTTATCGTCGTCGTATCACTAGATTCCCTACAACGTAGCATCGCTAGGGTTTTTAATGGACTGCATGGGCACATACATTATCTCTTGTCGTTTTCGTCGTTGTGATCAGTGTTTTCATCTACAGCACTCTCATCATTGAACATAAACCATTGTTTATTTAAAGAGAACTTCAGTTCATCTTGTCAACATCCATTCATCACCATCATGAACTTAAGGGGAGAAAGAATACTCTTCTTTTTTTGTTGGTTGGTATAATTTTAACATCACTAGTTGAATGAGTTTGACCGTCGTTTTAGAGAGGACAAATTTTTGTTAGTCGTGTTTGTATTTACCTTTGTTGTATTTACATGCACAATCATCATCATATTCCATTTACTCATAAAAATGTAACTGAGAACATGAAAATGAAGCTGTGTCGTCTTCATTATATTTGATCACGAATGCGTGAGTTTGTGTGCCAAAAAGTTTATGTCGGAGATGCCAACCTGCAGACAAATCTGTCCGTAAGAAATTTATAAATTGTCAGTAATGATTAGCGGTTTCCGTTACACTTTTTGTGACATCGTAAACAGCGTGTTCTGTATTTGCCGACAGGCACAGGCATGCCTACCCTCAATTTGAAGTTTCCATACGATATGCAATAAAAGCTATCAAATAGATTTAGTACCTTATAAGGTCGTTATATAATCTGCTGCATTATTTTATACTGTGATAGTGCCTAAGTGTAATCAATAGACAAATTTAGCTAGATTTTTTAAAAAAGCAACTAAACATCACTTAGCAACATTATACTGCAAATAAGGCAAAGGTAGTCCCATAGCCTTGTGGCCGTAGGGGAGCATGATGTTGGAGATCACACTTATCTTGGGCCAGCATAATGAGGGTGATGCCCATCTCTCCCTCACTGCTTTACCTTCCCCACCCTTATAATAATAATAATAATAATTTATTTTGTATAGCGCAATTCAAACATTGTAAAATGCTTCACAAAGCGCTTGATCACACGCAGCCACACACAGATACACACGCATAATAAATCTATTCTGCATTTAAAAACAAGACAACATGTAAACTAGTAAAGGTAACAAACCAAGAAATAAAAGTATAAAATCAGTCAATCAATCAATAAACTTATATAAAATAAATGAATAATTTCACAGAAAAAATTTAAGAGAGGGACGTTAATACCAAAAGAGGCAGATCAAAAATGCCTCATCTAAGATGAGAGAGAAGAGAGCAAGTACTCGGTCACAACTGAGTCAACTGGGGCGTTGTTATTTATCGCTGCAAATACTCAAAGTAAAAACCAAAATGTTTCATCCAATTAGTTCATTGTCAGCCAATTAGCTTTTTGGATGGGAATATAAAATATAAAACCAAGGTCTAAACTGCACACATGAATTCCATGGCCGACTTAATGAAGATCCCTATGCTCATGTCTTACTTGGACAAGTGGCAGAAGCATCACCTAGCAAGTCAGTTGCAGGTGTAAAATGATGAGCACAAAAAGCAAGTTGGTGCCTGGTGTAACTTTTCAGCCAGAGCAATGAGCTACTCTTCAGCTGCAAAAGCAGACTGTTCATCATAAGTACTGATTTGGCAAGATTTCTGCAGGCATCAAATTGATGTATTTTTCCATACAAAATAGGATTACAAAACTGGTGGCAATTGTAAATGTTCACATACTCTTACAATCCAACAATTACACCAAAATCACATTTTATTCATAAAGGAATAATGAAACATGATCACCTACGTTGCAAGGCACATA
>CM072527.1:24611844-24614487 GCA_036898135.1 Oncomelania hupensis | reverse complement strand
TTATCCTCGTTCAAAATCAGGCCAGAATCTCGGCCGACTAATAATAGATCTGCCCTCTCAGTTCCTGTTTGCGTCATATTCGCGGATATCCTCGTTATGTCAGGAAGGAATTCCGACGACAAACCTACAGCGCAACATAACAATGGTTAAAAAGGATGCTTGCAAGTGATGTGTAGTGAGCGATTTAGAAAAGCATTTGCTTTCGGGAAAAGGCCACGCACTCTTCAATGGGCTTTGATGTTGTCATGATTTGCAGGAGAATCTATTGCGAAATAGACATTACATGTCAGTGATTACATTACATTACATGATTATTGCTTTAGGTCCAGCGGACTCTTCCGAGCCAAATCAGGACCGTGTCAGTGATTGTGGAGTATGACAGATGGACTTTTAGGAAGAAGACTGGACTGTAGACCATTGACGTTTCCTCTTCTTCTTCTTCTAGTAGAGTAAATTATTCTGAGATCGTTACCGATACATGTATGTAGCCCTATAAACCTGCGTTGTTAATCGTTCCATTTCCGAAGACTAACAACATCCTCGTTACGTGTTTGTAACAAAATTCCGGGTTTCTTTATTATAGGCCGTGGGAAACTGTTCTGAGACACAGATTCCGGCTCCTCCTGCGTCTCTTCTTCTTCTTCTTCTTCTTCTTCTTCTTCTTCTTCTTCTTCTTCTTCTTCTTCTTCTTCTTCTTCTTCTTCTTCTTCTTCTCCAGGATCTTGTATTTAAGTTATGAATAATTCTGATATAGGGCTGTTAGCAGCTGAAAGAACTGCTTAAGGGAGTGGATGAAAACAGGATCTAAAAGAACGGCAACTTGCTGCTCCACCGTATAACTGTGTTATGGACAACTGGGCGATGCTGAACGACCGAGGGGTGGGCGGATAATTGGCCAAAGTGTTGTCCTGGGACAGTTTATAGATGTCCACAGTGTTGTCCTGGGACAGTTTATAGATGTCCACAGTGTTGTCCTGGGACAGTTTATAGATGTCCACAGTGTTGTCCTGGGACAGTTTATAGATGTCCACAGTGTTGTCCTGGGACAGTTTATAGATGTCCACAGTGTTGTCCTGGGACAGTTTATAGATGTCCACAGTGTTGTCCTGGGACAGTTTATAGATGTCCACAGTGTTGTCCTGGGACAGTTTATAGATGTCCAAAGTGTTGTCCTGGGACAGTTTATAGATGTCCAAAGTGTTGTCCTGGGACAGTTTATAGATGTCCAAGAGAAGAGCGTCAGGATCTAAAGTCCGTGCAGACTTCGGTTTATACTTTCTTTGGAATGACGCCTTCACTGCGTGTCCCCACCGAGCACCATGGTTACGTTGTAAAGGACTTCCAGCGGTGTCCCCATTGTAGACCAGTGTGGGGCTATACCGAGGCACCCAACGCGAAGTAATCTCAGTTCTTTTCGTGGAGGGCAATGAATGACATCACGCCCGTTACACTAGCATGAAATTTATTTCCTGCCGCCATCGATCCTGAGTTCTATTTTGAGCACAGGAACTGGAAAGCCCTCGTTTGCTTCCTCCTACCACTCTCCCGACCCTTGACCTCTTGTTCCCATCAGTTTTTTTGTATCCATCTGTATCTGTAGCTTTGTTTCGTTTCCTTTCATTGGGCTTTATTGTTATTTTTCGTTTTGTTTCATGTCATTTCATTTTCATGTTGTTGTTGTTTTGTGGCTGTTCTCCAGTAAATTCAAATTAACTATTTGGCTTTTCAAAATAGAAAACTATTATATATGTTTGTAAGAATCCAGCTCATTTGTGGAAACAACGTGGCCTTATTTAGATAATGATATGCGTCAGGATATGAAGAAGTAAAAGAAGAAAGAACTGGGGAGGGTGAATACAAATCATGAGGAGAAGAAAGAGGAGAAGAAGAAGTACAATGAGAAGGGATAATGATTAAGAAAAAAAGAAGATTGTAATTTGTGCCACGACGACAATGACTGCCACGACGACGACGACGACGATGATGATGATGATGGTGATGATAGTGATGATGATGATGATGATGATGATGATGATGATGGTAACGATGATGATGAAGATTTTATTACTGCTGTTACGGTTATTACTGATGATGATGATGATGCTGTTGCCGCTACCGCTGTTGCTGGTGTTTCGACTGATGCTGATAATCGATCGCTTTTACGTGGTGGAATCCCCGTTATAAATGATTCCCTGACCCTCGGTCGCAGAGCGACCGGAGTCTGCACTGCTGGATCAATGCTTTCTATTTTTAGAGACCGCTATTGACGTCGCTTTCTCTGAAACATGTGTAAAAAGCAAAGGCTGGAAATCCTGAAGTTTACATGATGGAAGTTCTATGAACAGAGAATTTCCTAGTTCTCTGGTATGAATAAAACTCTTAGCATCCACCGCCTAATTAAATAGCTCTTCAAACTGATGATTGCACTATGTAAATGTAAGAGCTGTTCATCCTAGTTTAGTTGAGACTTGAGCATCATATACAACAACGATCAATCCACTTTGTGTTCTCCTTCACAAAAAATCCCCACAGTTCTTTAATGTCGTTGGATCTTCGGAGATTCGTTTATTTCTTTTTTTAAATAGGAAGAAAATAAGAAAAAAGAAGATTTTTTGAGGTTTGTCAGTTTCAAGTAAGCAGCGA
>CM072527.1:24589344-24606844 GCA_036898135.1 Oncomelania hupensis | reverse complement strand
AATTATACTATATAGTCATGCGACAATTATTCTATATAATCATGCGACAGTTATACTATATAATCATGCGACAATTATACTATATAATCCTGCGACAATTATACTATATAATCATGTGACAGTTCTACTATATAATCATGCGACAATTATACTCTATAATCCTGCGACAATTATACTATATAATCATGCGACAGTTATAATATATAATCATGCGACAGATCTACTATATAATCATGTGACAGTTCTACTATATAATCATGCGACAATTATACTATATAATCCTGCGACAATTATACTATATAATCCTGCGACAATTATACTATATAATCATGCGACAGTTATACTATATAATCATGCGACAGTTATACTATATAATCATGCGACAATTATACTATATAATCATGCGACAGTTATACTATATAATCATGCGACAATTATACTATATAATCATGCGACTATTATACTATATAATCATGCGACAATTACACTATCAGGAGCGGATTTTGGGGGTGTGCACTGTAACAATATTTGTGATTTTTGAAATTTTGCGGTGGTGGCTTGGTGTTATTTAGGTCCCTATATCTACTACTACTACTACTACTACTACTACTACTACTACTACTACTACTACTACTACTACTACTACTACTACTACTACTACTACTACTACCACCACTACTACTACTACTACTACCACTACTACTACTACCACTACTACTACTATTACTATTACTACTACTACTACTACTACTACCACCACCACTACTACTACTACTACCACTACTACTACTACTACTACCACTACTACTACTACTACTACTACCACTACTACTACTACTACTACCACTACTACTACCACTACTACTACTACTACTACTACTACTACTACTACTACTATTACTACTACTACTCATTGCGATCTTCACCCGGCCCCTCTTGATTAATCCAGGGTTCAGCTACTTGACATTTGCGATTCAAAGTTAATGATATAGGCCTATATTCGCATTTACAAGCAATACTGAATAATATACATAACATTATTCAGTATTGTTTTGTAAATGTTAGATGTTTGTGAACATTTTGAGACAATTGCGTTCAGTCTGTTCTTGTTTGAAAACCTTCCAGCACAGAACAATGCTAAGCAAGAACTAGACAGGGTGTAGACGGTCCCATAATACATTTACCCTTGCGTTGAACCTTCCTCCTCCTCCTCCTCCTCCTCTTGATCCCCCATGGGAGTGCCGGAGGTTTTAGTATAAATAATATCCCCACTTTCTGGAAATTTAGTGCTTTAAATTTCCACTGTCGCTGCTTTGTTCTTTCTCAATTCTACTCTGTTCTATCAATCTACTATACTATCTTCTTCTTCGCTAGACCAGTCACCTAACTTTTTTTCTTGAAAACTCTTCCGGGACAAAACTCATTTGTGTCTGAGGTCTATTGGATCAGCTTGGGAATATTGGAAGCTTTCGGCCAAATGGTCACTAGGGCTTCCTATGATGTTATTATTTGGCAATGTAGGCATTGTGTATGTATGTGTTTTGTTGATATTTTAAAATGATGTTTGTATTCTATTTTGTTTTGTAAACCGGGGTTCGATAAATTAGAGTATAGCCTCAGCGTCCCCTGCGTGGGATGTCTTTTTTGTAAATGGCCTTCAGTGTTACCACTAGGGTTGTTTCGGCAGATCTTTTATGCGGATCAGGGGTGAATCCTCTTTCAGCGAAGTTGTTGTCTTGATTTTGTGGTCCTGATTCGGCTCTTTGCAGTCCGCTAACTAACTATCCTCCTCCACCTCTTCCTCTTCTTCTTCTTCTTCTTCTTCTTCTTCTTCTTCTTCTTCTTCTTCTTCTTCTTCTTCTTCTTCTTCTTCTTCCTCTTCTTCTTTTTCTTCTTCTTCTTCTTCTTCTTCTTCTTCTTCTTCTTCTTCTTCTTCTTCTTCTTCTTCTTCTTCTTCTTCTTCTTCTTCTTCTTCTTCTTCTTCTTCTTCTTCTTCTTCTTCTTCTTCTTCTTCTTCTTCTTCTACTACTACTACTTCTTCTTCTTATTTTTTCCCCCTCATCCTCCTCCTTCTCCTCATTTTCCTCTCACATTAACATGTTGGCAATTAGCAGCATCACGCAGGCAGTTGTAATCAAGATCGAGGAGCTTGTGGTCAGTGCGCTTTTCTACTGGAAGCCAGTGAAGATCACAAAGGACAGGACTAATCTGGTAGTCTGTCGTTTGCGTGCTGCAATTGTGGAAGATGTAGTTTTGACACATTGAAGCATGCTTAGCTGTGGTTTTGAGATGCCCCAGAGCCAGCTGTTAGCATAATCCAGCCTGGAAAGGACCCGAGAAACTGCAACTGCATTCCCTGTTTTCTGATTGATCATTCGGCGAAGCCTCCCTATAGCACGAATGTGAAAATAACACGAACTTAGGACTTGACAGAGTTGGTATGACCCTTGGCATGGTCAGCTGGCTGTCTATGTGGAGGCTGAGGCAGACATTAAAATACTAGCTTCACCAATCTGGACAGCATCAATGGTAACCTTGCCAGAGATACACACCCTGCATATAACGTTGCAGCTATAACTGAATTATATATTAACACACACAGCAACAACAACAACAAAAAGCAACGGTTTTTGGAGATCGTTTGTGAAGAAAATTGTTGTGACATAGATTGAAGTTCTACATGGACTTTACGTAGAACCCCTCACCCTCCTCCCCTTCCCCCAAGTTGCCAAAGCGGAGCGCTACGTAACGCTACGTAACTAGTTTGGCGGAAAGTCTGCGCTACACTGTGCCCGCGGAGAGCGCTCTATAGCGGTCTCCAAAGGTTGTTTGTGAAGAGAAAAATATGGGCTTTCGATTTGCGATTGGAGATGTGCTCAACGATGAAATAGCAAGGAAGGACTTTTTGTCATTTGCAGTCTGGTATGATTTTTATACTTTTGATTTGGCGGAATAATTATGTTTATGTGCAATCGATATGAATTAGTATTTATATTAGATAGTATTGTTGTGTCGTCAGTGCGATTTACAGTAACTTTCACTTTCAGCCAACTTCACATTGATGTGCAGTCAACATGTGCTGCGCCATTTTAAAAGAGTTCGCTTATGGCAAAAGGTTGCGCAGAAGCAAAAATAGTTCGTGCGGAGCAATCGCAAGCGCTTTGTGGCGCTTTTCTTTCTAGATTACTCAGGGCCGAATTTCATTCAGATTCTTTTTTTTTTAGCAGATTGAGTATTGATGTATGGTGTTTTAACAGTCACAGGTGGCAGTAAAGACGGACGGTATGCTGGCTAGCTGGCCCAAGGTAGCCAGGAAAACAAGAAGCAACCGGAAAATTGGACGCTGGGTACTGCTCTTCACCAAAACAAGGGGCACTACTTTGATTTAAGTTTGCCTCTGTGGGTGGGGAGAAGGGTGAGGAAGAGAAGTTTAACAGTCTACTAAAGCCAAACTTTACTGCACGAGGTTGGATTAACATGCTCACTCTGACCGGAGCCAGTAGCTACAACCGAACACAATTGTCGTGTGTGTGTGTGTGTGTGTGTGTGTGTGTGTGTGTGTGGGTGGGTGGGTGTGTGTGTGTAGGTGAGAGAGAGAGAGAGAGAGAGAGAGAGAGAAAGTGAGTATTTTCAGACAAATACATACAAATATATTGTAAGAGACAAGACGTAGTACAAAATCAATGGAAAAAATGTAATAAAGAAAGAACTAAATGAAGTCAGTTCATGCCATTATCTAACGGGAAGAAGTTCAGTAGGGTCATCATCGGGTTTCTCATATTGATTGCTGTATGAAGTCATCATTGAATGCGTTGTTTTTTCTTCCTCGTTTGTATTGACCATTGTCCCATTGATTAATATAGGCGGAATATCGTTAGTGATTTGTTGTTGTTGTGGTGTTTATAAATGTCTTGACCACTTTCCACCATTCTTTAGTTCCAAATGCCTGATGCTTTTTGATATAATTCCTTGTGGTAGTTTATTTCCTATCAATAAAGAATAATGTAACTTGATTTCTACATTGCCGGGTCGTTTTCCAGTAAATCTTTGCATTGGATACATTTGAACGTTTAAATAGTTTAAGCTTATATCTACGTTTCAATGCATGACGTAGTCTGTGGTGCGTACAGTAACGGTTTTACATGCAGCATAAAAATAAGCGTGTGTGAAATGTTCTTGCTGATTAAAATTTACTGTTGTGATGAGCCCGGCCGGTCTATTTGTAAAAGCAGGTTGCAGAATCGTTCGAAGTCTAAACGATCCTAGTTGTTGACTATATCGTCCTTTTGTAAGAATAATTTCTTTCGACAAAGTTTATGATGTGCAAGGTACACAGAGTTCAATACATATTTGTGGTAATAATTCTCTACTTTTTCTGTGTGGACTCTGTATTATGACCAGGTCTAAACAGGTCCGTAAACCTTGTGTCGGAGTTAGTAAGTTCAGTATAATATTATCCAAATTCTTCAAAGAAAAATCATCGAATTTTGGTGAAGAAAAGATCTGCTAAAAATGTATTGTATTGTATTGTATTGTATTAATATTGATATTGTAATGTATTGTATCCTATTGAAGTGTATTGTATTTGCAAGGGTGCGTCTTGTTGTTGAAGTTATTGGCTGGGCTACCACTGTCAGCTGGTACCAGACGTTATCGGTAGAGGTGAGGCAGGAAACTCCAAAGCAATGGATAAAGGTGCGTCTTCTTCTTCCTCAAGTTTTGAGAGGTCTGGCAGTCTGGCAGTCACTTATGCTATTGCCAGACGTTACCGGCAGAGGTGAGGCAGACAGGCACGTTCGCGCTGGCCGGTAGCAGCCCGGAAAGTCCAGTAACCAGCACTAACCGCATGCAGTGGCTAAAGGATCTTAAACTAGAAAGTTTATTGTGTGCGGGTGTGCCACAGTCAGCTGGTGCCAGATTTTACTGGGAGAGTGCGGCTGGCTGGCATGCTCGCACGCTGGCCGGTGGAAAGCAGGAAACTGAAGTAGCAGTCAACTACTGGAGCTAGGGAACGTTTCGATAGGGAGACAGTGGGACCTCCGCAACTGAAGTAGGGGAATCTGTCCTAACACCTATAGACTTCGCAACTCGTGAATGATCGTGGCGCCTGTGTGTTACACCTTATCGGACTTATGGTTTTCATGATGTCCCAACTATTCACCAAGTAGTTTTCTATACGATGTCCAAGCTAGAGGTATATTCTTTCTAAACAGACATACTAATAGGTTACTTTTGAAAAAAAAAACAGACTTCAGGTGTTTCATGGTCTCCCAATTCTTCAACGAGGGATTTTTTACCTATACAGACTTGTTTTGTTTTGTGGTTTTTCAACTATTCAAGGAAGAATTTGTACGTACACCGACTTCAGACTTGGGTGTCTCTCTGGTGCGTGTGTACCAATGATTTGCTGAGTTGAATTGGATCTTTGCAAAAAGGAATCACAACATCATTTACCAACATAAACCTTATTTTTTTAGTATATGTGAGAATCAGACTACCCGAGACAGGAAAGCTTAATGTGTAAGTAATACAGGTTACAGATTATTTTTATGCGTGAGTGTTACCATTATTACCGAGGCGAAGGTAAGTTGAGTTTAGAGGGCGACGGTGAGTCTCTCAACCAATCCAAAAGATAATATTTCTACTTACACAAACTTTAAATGTTTCTATTTGTGTATGTATGTATGTGTGCGCGTGTGTGTGTGTGTGTGTGAGAGAGAGAGAGAGAGAGAGAGTATAAAGCTGGTAAGCACTATTATGCAGACTTAGCGTGTCTAGGTTGTAAACCACTTCACAGGTACAACTGAAGTTAATGAGATGAAATAATTTTTGTTTTACAATTAAAACCTCAAGTTTACCATGCAACAGGAAAAACTTGTTTACCGGTCCCAGTCGTCACAATAATTATTGCTATAACAACTCTTTATTTAAATACGTTTGCTTGTGTTCAGGTGGTAATGATTGTGTTTAGTACTAATAATTGCTTGTGTTTAGGTGGTCGTGATTGTGTTTAGTAATAATAATTTGCTGATACAGTGATAATCCGCCACCATATTAGTCTTTTCTTACTGGCACTACTCAACAACGTTTTGACAACCTGCGCCAAAGCTACCACTTAGTGTTACGTTAAACGCAGAAAGGGGACCGGGGGAGGGGAAGGGGAGGGGAGGAGTAGGGAGAAAGATTGAGATGGAAAGAGAAAGTGATAGAGAGAAAAAGAGAGAATAATGTAATTTAACCCTACATTTAAATGTTGTTGTGAGTTAACCGTAAATTAAAAGTTTAACCAGTACAAGTACTGTATTCTGTCTCACAGTCGCGGTTAAGTTTACATTCAGTGAAATTGAAATAAAGAATCTTGTTTCTCTATAAAGAATAAAAAGTTCTTAATTTCAGTTGTAAAATTAGGCTCTCTGGTGTGCTATGACTTGTAGTGCTATAGTAATGATCCAGGCATGCATGGGTCATTTTAATTATAGCTAACATTAATAAAAAAAATTAAAAAGAAATCGATTGTTTATATCGTTGTATTTGTTTGAGGTTGATTTTGTTTCTGAGCATCTCAATTTCTAAACTCTACAGACGAAAAGTTCAAAGAGCTTAAGAATTTTTGGGATCGAACGTTATGTACTACTAACTACCACTAATTTAACCAACTACTTTAATTTTAATTAAATTTAAACAATTCTGCACTTATTTTTGTAAGCTTGTGGGTTTATGCTTTACACTTTCAAAGGCACTTTCCATATGCTATTATTATGTGTGAGTGTTGAATTTTTATTGCCTTTGAAATTACCGATCAAAGACGCTGACAACTTGTTTAACCGTAAACCCAAACCTGATTAGAGCCAGCAAGAACCAATTTTACGGCGTGCAGGACTCAGTAGGCGAAACTTAAGTTTTGCAAGCCATTGTACAGCTTTGTTGAACCCACAGAAAGTTTAAGAATGTATTTTTAGTCATTCATGTTATCCATAGGGAAACAAGTGTATGTCGTTTTCTCTGCGAAAGCACGAAGGCGCAACGCAGCGCGACTTTCCAACGCATAACAAAATTGATTAAGGGAACTGTGTGAAAATGTGGCCTTTGTCGAATTTTTTTTAATTTTAAATTTCCGTCCGATATCTGCTGCGCACCTCCTGAATATAAAGAATTTGTGAAGGCAATGTACTGAGTGTGTGTGTGTGTGTGTGTGTGTGTGTGTGTGTGGGTGTGTGTGTGTGTGTGTGTGTGCGTGTGTGTGTTTGTGTGTGTACTCCACAACTCAAGAATTGATCAATAAAACTGTGTTAAACAGTGTACTTTGTTGGCCAAAGGATTCCCACATTGGTAATTAAGAATTGTGCTTGAATTGTGCAATTCTTTCACTCAGGGAACTACTGAAGAGTTCTTATGTGGTGGTTTAAAAACAAAATTGGAACACATCTCCACATTGAAAAGAGATGCTGTAGAAAACTGTTGATAACTTTAGTGTGCGTCGGCTGATGTGTGTCTTCACAAATGGATAATTGAAGATTGTTCTAGCATTGTGAACTTTCCGCACTCAAAGGAGTTGCTGGCGGTGCTTTGTACAGTGCACTTCTCCAGCCGTTATACTGAAAATCTGCGCTGTGCATAAAGGGAAAACAAGCCTAACCCCGAGGAGAGTCGCACCTGAATCAACTTTGAACACAGCGTCACGTCGCAGACTGGTGCAACCACCCGGACAGCACCGCACCTTTGATGAAGCGGGGCCAAAGATGTTCCGTGTTTTCTGACACGGTGCCAGAAAGCTGTTAACAGTTCACTGCCTAAGGTAAGTTTGACGCCAACGTGTTAGTGTGAACAAATTTAAATAACTACCACGCAGTTTAGAAGAACTGAGAATAATGCAATTATTGTAAGGTGGAAACACCAACAGAGAGAAAGTATAAAATGAATTGGAACCGTTATCTTTAACAATAATGTGTACGCAAAGAGGACAGAAATTATTTTAGAAGCACAGAAAAGATACATACGTTTACTTACATATATGCACGTACTCATAATTATATAAACTCGCGTACACACATACACAAATGCACACACAAACACACACACGCACAGTCGCACGCACATACACACACATTCTTTCACACGCACGCATTCATGAACACACACACTGCACATAAACTCACGCACAAACTCAAACACACACGCGCGCATACTCACACACTCACACTCTCGCTCTTTCATACAAACACACACACACACACCTACACACACACACAGTGCAGTTTTTTTTCCGCCTGCACATGTACAAAAAGACTAAAACAATGCTAAAGTATGGCCACAGATCTGAATACGGGCTGTGGTTTGGCTGTTAAACATCGGGTAGAATGTTTCTGTAGCTTCGGCATGGCGGGTGCCAACAAATAGACTACATATCGCGCATGATATAAAACAAGCGAATGTGCTATACAATACACACATAAGGCCTCCGTATCTGGATGGGAAAAAAACGATGTCTTATGCGTGTCGCACTGTATAGGCCTACTGTAATTCTATATAATAGTAATTAATCGTAATCAATGGCCTATAGCAATTAATATCCTATAGTAATTAATAGTAATTAATAGCCTATAGTAATTAATATAGAATTAATACACTATGGTAATTAACAGACTGTAGTAATCAATAGACTATAGTAATTAATAGACTATAGTAATTATTAGACTATGGTAATCAATAGACTATAGTAATTATTAGATTATAATAATCAATAGACTCTAATAAATACTAGACTATAGTATCAATAGTAATTATTGGACTATAGTAATTAATATAGAATTAATAGACTATCGTAATTAATAGACTATAGTAATCAATAGACTATAATAAGTAATAGACTAGAGTACTTATAATAATTGTTAGAATATAGTAATCAGTAGGCAATACTAATTAATAGACTATAGTAATTATTAGACTATAGTAATCAATAGACTATAGTAATTAATAGATTATAGTAATTAATGGGTTATAGTAATCAATAGTAATTAACAGACCATAGTGCGAAACGCATAGACTAAGCTTTTTTTGCCTCATTTGATGCAGGTTTCTCGGAACATAAAACAAATAATTTTTGTGTGTTTGTTTGTTTTGTTATTATACCCGGCAGGTAAGATTGTGGGAGAGAAAGAACAAATGACAATGCTGCTGAGATTTGCCAAATGCAACAGCTGTAAAACATAAGAGTAAGATAGAACCAACAACGTGGAACACCCAAGTCCAGGCAAATGCAACAGTTGTAAAACATAAGAGTAAGATAGAACCAACAACGTGGTCCAGGAAAACACGCCGAGTGGCCGAGTGGCGCAGTTGGTTATCCTCCGGTTCCTTTTGCCGAAGGTCGTGGGCTCCAAACCCGCAGGGGACGAATTAATATGTGACGTCGGTATGAGACTTGTCAGGTCAACGAGGGTTTTCTTCGGGTACTTTGGTTTCCTCCCTCTCCTTCAAAAATGGTTTTGGAGACAGTCCACCACCATTTTCAAAATGCAATTGGATTTCCATTCCGTCTCCTAATAAGGATCTCCCTGCCTTTACGCAACATGTTTCGTCTCTCTTCTTCTTCTTCTTCTTCTTCTTCTTCTTCTTCTTCTTCTTCTTCTTCTTCTTCTCCTCCTTCTTCGTCATTAACCCCCGGGGGTTTCAGTATAAATAGTATCCCCACTTTCTGGAAATTTAGTGCTTTAAATTCCCACTGTCACTGTCTTTCTCCTTTGTTCTTTCTCATTCATACTCTGTTCTATCAATCTACTATACTATCTTCTTCTTCGCTAGACCAGTCACCTACCTTTTTTCTTGAAAACTCTTCCGGGACAAAACTCCTCATTTGTGTGAGAGTCTGTTGGATCAGCTTGGGAATATTGGATGCTTTCTGCCAAATGGTCACAGGGACTTCCTATGATGTTATTATTTGGCATTGTAGGCATTTTATATGCATGTGTTTTGTTGATATTGTATAAAGATGTTTGTATTCTATTTTGTTTTTGTAAATGGGGGTTCGATAAATTACAGTATAGCCTCAGCGTCCCCTGCGTGGGATGTCTTTATTGTAAAGTGACCGGCTGGTAGATTGCCTTCAGTGTTACCACTAGGGTTGTTTCGGGAGATCTTTTATGCGGATCAGGGGTGAGTCCTCTTTCACCTTTCCGGTCCTGATTTGGCTCGGAAGAGTCCGCTGGACCTAAAGCAATAACCATGTAATCTTCGTCTTTCCATTCTCTTGCAAAACCTTTTTGTCTACCTCAGAAATCCCAATGTCGTCAATCTTTTTCAAACATACCTATCATAGAGAATCCAACGTGTATATGTTAATGGAAAAAATATTCTTCTCCAGGTACTGTGTCATGTGATGTACCACAAGGCTCATTTTTAGGTCCTTTACTATTCTGCATGTATATAGATGATCTACTACTCCATAATACTACCAAAGATACAAGTTGTGACCGTTTTGCAGATGATGGCTCTGCTCCGGTAAATCTATAAATAAAATACAAACATCTTTTCTGAAGTGTATTCAAGAAATAACGGGTTGGTGCAGCCATAATGGTATTAATCTTCATCCACAAAATTCTAAAAGCATGGTCATCACATCACGGCAGAAGCGACAACATGAACCTTTAAAATTAAATCTGAAAATTAATTGTTCATAAATTGAACAAGTGTCAGAGCGCAAAGAATTATGTATAATTATTTATCAAGATTTTACCTGGAATTCTCATCTCATATCATGTAAGAAGTTATCCACAATTTTATTTCTGCTTGCAAAACTAAAACTTTACATTGAATCTTATGCCAGAAAAATGTCTATCACTTATCAACTATGCATGTTGTGCGGTTTAATGCTTTGGCTAATCAACTAAAAAGACTAAATCAAATGCATAGACGTGTGGTTCAATTAATCTCAAATAATTGAGAATTAACTACAGATGAAAATTGTAAAGATGTTAAAATATTGCCTCTACAAGCACAGTTGAAGTATAATTCAGCCATACAGATGTTGTTTGTAGATTATAGTCACACGACACTTTCGCATATAGGTGACTACTGGACCGATTTATACTGACACCAGCGGGCCAGTTGTTGGTATAATATGATCACACGTTGACCAATCCGGGATTCGAACCAGCGACCTTTCAGTTACTAGCAAGACGCTCTTACCAACTGAGCTACCCGGCCCCTCTTCGCCATACAGATGTTTACAGTAAAAGCTAGTATAGCGCGCCTCCTTACTGAAGTAATCAACTTATGTCTTTTCCTGCACAATACCATTCTGAAAACTACAGACTTCCAAAACCACCAATTGGCATTTTCAAATCTAGATTCTAGATTAGGCCCCTTGTTATTGAGCACTCTTTTGATTTTTGATTTTGATTTTTGACACTTATTGTCCCTTTTTTATCGGGAAATTCTGGGCCGCCTTCCATGGGGAATGAGTAGTCGCAGCCTTTGGCGCGCTCAAACCCAACCTACAGTGTTTTTGAAATGCTTGCTAGGGGAGCAAACTGGAGTACCCGGAGAAAACCCGGGAGACGTTACACAAGTCGAAAAATAGTCGAATATTCGGAGAAACATAACGCTGAGAGGCGGGATCGTTCCCACAACTGTCTGGCATGGCATGGTTTGCGGGCTGTGGACAAGGCAAGTTAGTCCCGTCTTAGACCACGCGGCCACAACGCTCGCCTCCTTGGGAAATAAAAATATGCACATCACTAAATAGCTTCAAGTACAATATTTACAAACTATTTCTTAATACTTTTGAAAATCATAAATTATAACATGCATCAATTGAATTTCCTTTGTTACCACCGTTGATCCCACCCCCACCCAAGTCCCTCACACCTCTCTCTATTAGATTTAATGGTTCCAGTTAAAAGTTTAATATTGTTATTGCTACTTTCCTTGTTACGAAGTTAGGTTTTTTTCCCCGTTTAATTTTAATTCTATTTTTGTCTATGCGTGAATGCAGATGTAGGATTAACCTAAAGGTGTCAATGACTGATTGTAAGATTAGCAAATTAATGCTAACATCATTTTCTTCTCATAATAAAATATTGAATCTTCTTCTTCTTCTTCTTTTTCTTCTTCTTCTTCTTCTTCTTCTTCTTCTTCTTCTTCTTCTTCTTCTTCTTCTTCTTCTTCTTCTTCTTCTTCTTCTTCTTCTTCTTCTTCTTCTTCTTCTACTTCTTCTTCTCAGTGTATCATTGGCGTTGCGAGTCCAAGACGTGTTTTTAATTTTTAAAAAAAAATTCCGAGCTTTAAGCTCAGCTCGGGAGCTATTGTTTTGGACTTTGTCCGTCCATCCAGTCTGCGGCGTCAGTTCGTCCGTCCTGAGGTGACATTTGTGGACTTTTCTCTGAACTGAATGGACCGATTTCTTTGAAACTTCGTATTTAGTTATAAAATAAGGGACCCTATCAGATGACAAAAACAAAAATGCACATCGGGTGACGTCATCATGTGGGACGTCATAATTTTTTTTTCTATTCCTATCTACTCTGAATTTTGATACCTACTTAACCTCCAAGATAAAACCAGAGTGACCTGCAACAAATCGAGTGACGTAATCATCGTGACACCATTTGTAAAAGACATTAAAAAAATTTTAAACTTCATATGTAATTTGCACGTATCTTGGTGCATGGTATTTTGAGTGACGGCATCGTACATTTTATTATTATTATTATTATTATTATTATTATTATTATTATTATTATTATTATTATTATTATTATTATTATTATTATTATTATTATTATTATTTATTTATTTATTAATTTATTATTTTATTTATTTTGTGTGTTGTGTGTGTGTGTGTGTGTGTGTGTGTGTGTGTGTGGTGGGGGTAATCATATTTTTTCCTTAACTACTTGAAGGATTTGGTTTAAGGTTGGCATATACTAGTCTTAGATTTTACCTATGCCTCCAACATAAAACGGCACTTATGCAAATCGAATGACGTAATCATGATGATGTCACCTTTTGTTATAAAACTTTTAAATTTAACTTTTACGTTTCCTTTTTTTAATTTTTCTTAAATTTTTTTCTATAATTAGAGTGCATATTATTTGAACCTTATACGAAACTATGGTGACGTCATAATTTCTTTTCTTTTTTTTTAAATCCTATTTTCTCCCAAACTACTAGAGGGATTTGGTTCAAGTTTGGTATAGCCCTAAACTTAACCTATGCCTCCAATGTAAAAACCAAACTTATGCAAATCGAGTGAGGTGTCATGATGACGTCACATTTTAATTTCATTTAATTTTTATTTTTTTATATTTGTTAGGTAGCGCTGTTTCAGCGCAAGAGCGGCTGAAGGCAAAGCCAGGTTGCATTTGTAGGCACATCGTCTGTAGGCACATCGTCTGACGCCTCAACCATTTGTAGGCACATCGCCTGACGCCTCAACCATTTGTAGGCACATCGTCTGACGCCTCAACCATTTATAGGCACATCGTCTGACGCCTCAACCATCGTATTTATGTAACTGACACTCACCCATCTAGGACATGACCGTCAGTATCTTTTAAATCCCGGAACATAATCCTCCTCTTCCTCCTTCTCCTCCAACCTCTTCTCCAGTTTTGTCCTTCTTCTTTATTGTCTAAAATACAGTGTGTGTGTGTGTGTGTGTGTATGTGTGTGTGTGAGTATGAGACAGCACGCGAGGGAACTCTGCACCCATTAGTGTCCAGCACCTGTTTTACTTTATTTTGCAAACCACAATTAACTTCCTTTTAATGTTGACCTCGCTGTACACGTCCTAAACGTTACACCAACACTACTGCGCACAACCTGTCTATCACAACAGTGTAACACAATGCACAGGCCTATGTTTTATTGTTGTATCGATGTGCGCACGTAGAAGACGGCAATACATTTGGCATTACCCATCAACGTCATGGCACAGCTCCCGCGCCCACCCGACAATAAAGTAGTTCTTGCCACAACACCAGCTGTACAACCCAGGTTGCCTGCAATTGACCAAATCAATTCTTTGGGAGGAGCGGAGAAGGGAATAGGGTATAGGAGATAGTGAATAATAATAATAATAATAATAATAATAATAATAATAATAATAATAATAATAATAATAATAATAATAATAATAAAAATAATAGTAATAATAATAATAATAATAATAATAATAATAATAATAATAATAATAATAATAATAATAATAATTAGTAGTAGTAGTAGTAGTAGTAGTAGTAGTAGTAGTAGTAGTAGTAGTAGTAGTAGTAGTAGTAGTATTTTCCTATATCGTGAACGCGCCTTATTCCTAAATCAGACTGAAATCGCGGCGATCAGTAACCAACATACACGCTCACACACATTCATCACTCCAATTTGTGGTGCACATGTAAAGGCAAGTCGCTATAGCAAGACAATGAAAAAAATGGAATTTAATTTTGAAATTTGACAAAGGCTGCATCCAATACCAGTATTGAAGGGAGAGAGGAGGTAGCTGGAAAAAAAAACCCCTCGCTGGGCGAAAAGTTTGGTACCTAAGTCACATAAATTCGTCCCCTGCTGGGCTGGAACCCGTGACCTTCGGTACAGGAAGCCAGCTGACTGTCAACTGAGCTACTAGGTCAGCCCAGTGGCAGAGTGTAGGGGATTTGATTGGCAGAGTGTAGAGGATTTGATTGGCAGAGTGTAGGGGATTTGATTGGCAGAGTGTAGGGGATTTGATTGGCAGAGTGTAGGTGATATTGTTTCCAATGGGAAAGGGGAGGCAGGTGGAGGTGGATAGGAGGCCAGGATATCAAATTTCAGAAGGATGGGGGTGACGGTGGTGAGGGAAACGGCAGTGACGTGTGAAGGAAGAGGGAATGAAAGGTAGACAATGGGCTTTGTTCACTCCAACTGCACATTTGCTTCCTGTGTCTGTCTCTGCCTGTCTGTGCCTCTGTCTTTTTGTGTCTGTCTCTGTCAATGTGTGTCTATCTCTGTGTGTCTCTGTTTCTCTCTATGTGTATCTGCCTCTGTGTGTGTCTCTCTCTGTCTCTGTGTCTCTCTCTATGTGTATCTGTCTATGTGTGTGTGTCACTCTGTTTCTCTTTGTCTATATGTATCTTACTCTGTGTTTGTCTCTGTCTCTGTGATTGTCTCTGTCTCTGTGTCTCTCTCTGTCTATGTGTATCTGTCTCTCTGTGTGTGTCTCTCTCTCTCTGTGTGTCTCTCTCTCTTTCTCTCTCTCTCTTTCTCTCTCTCTCCAATTTTATTCCCCACCCTTCCATCGACTTGATCATGTTTGATACAAGTCAGTTCTTTTATTCCTTAGTAGTTCAAGTAGGATTCAAATGTCAGCAGCACATTTGCAAAACAGGTTTATTTTAATGCTTCAAGCATACAAGGAAAACTACACGATCCGAGACAAAATCTTTAAATATTTCTGTCATTTATTTGAAGCAACAACAACTTCAGGAACAACGGCAACAAATATTAGCAATGGTTGTTACGAAGTGTTACATGTATTTACAAAATGTTGTAAAATATGTGTGTCTGTGTCCTCCTAGCCGTTATTCTCTCGCTCATCTTACCTCCCCTTCAATGTAATTATGCTACCATCAAAATAATGTAAAATGGGTTACTGTCACGCAAGGACTTCTGGGATCCTCTTCCCCAGTAATAAAATTGCAATGAAACCTGGTCATGACATTTGGCAACTGTTAGTAGGCCTAGGTCGATCCGCTAGTAAAGTAATGCATAGTGATAAAAATGTTACCATTTCAGAGAGCTGCCAGATGCGGTTTCGCGTCAGTTTTTGCGTCAACTAGCTACGTAAAACAATGAAATGTGTAGCCTACACCTGATTCAGAATAATAAAACTAATGATCTCAGATCAGGTGATTTGGCATTTGCTGCTAAATAAATACTATAATTTATATAGTTTCTTCTCTTGCCCTTGGTGCTTCCTGTAGGATATATAACCCCAATTGCCAACAGTTTTGTTGACCTCATAGTTTCAGTTTATATTACTCGATCGTTGCTGAACACATGTCATTTTCATTATATTTTATTTTATTTAGTCAACAATCAGAAATTTATCTACGTGACCAGATGTGCTTAATGGCAGTTTTTTTTTTCAGTTTAAAAAAACAAAAACACAAAGAGAGTTTAAATGTTTAGGTGTTGGAAATTTGCAGACTGATTGTCATGTTTCTTCTTTCAGTCCTAGTGGTCCTGATTGGAACCATTGCAGTCCGCTGGACCCTATAAACAATGGGACTCAATCCTACTAAGTAAAACTGTGGGATTACAGTCCACGAACAGGTGAACACGAGTATAGAAAAGTGATAGCTAAAGTATATTGCAATGTCTCTAGAATAAACTACACCGAAGAAGGCATGTTGATCCCATAGATGTTGGTACAAAAAGTTTGGTGGTCAGTCTATGACGTCATTCTATGACGTTTGCAAAGGCTGCAAGTGGGCGCCTCGGCCAGCGGCATTTAAATCCAGTATCGGCCAGCTGCAGTTTAATCCAGTATCGACCAGCGACAGTTAAATCCAGTATGGACCAGCGGCAGTTAAATCCAGTATCGGCCAGCTGCAGTTTAATCCAGTATCGACCAGCGACAGTTAAATCCAGTATGGACCAGCGGCAGTTAAATCCAGTATCGGCCAGCTGCAGTTTAATCCAGTATCGACCAGCGGCAGTTACATCCAGTATCGACCAGCGGCAGTTACATCCAGTATCGACCAGCGGCAGTTACATCCAGTATGGACCAGCGGCAGTTATATCCAGTATGGACCAGCGGCAGTTAAATCCAGTATCGACCAGCGGCAGTTAAATCCAGTATCGACCAGCGACAGTTAAATCCAGTATCGACCAGCGGCAGTTACATCCAGTATCGACCAGCGGCAGTTAAATCCAGTATGGACCAGCGGCAGTTAGATCCAGTATGGACCAGCGGCAGTTAAATCCAGTATCGACCAGCGGCAGTTAAATCCAGTATCGACCAGCGGCAGTTAAATCCAGTATGGACCAGCGGCAGTTAAATCCAGTATCGACCAGCGGCAGTTAAATCCAGTATCGGCCAGCGACAGTTAAATCCAGTATCGGCCAGCGGCATTTAAATCCAGTATCGACCAGCGACAGTTAAATCCAGTATCGGCCAGCGACAGTTAAATCCAGTATGGACCAGCGACAGTTAAATCCAGTATGGACCAGCGGCAGTTAAATCCAGTATGGACCAGCGGCAGTTAAATCCAGTATGGACCAGCGGCAGTTAAATCCAGTATGGACCAGCGACAGTTAAATCCAGTATGGACCAGTGGCAGTTAAATCCAGTATGGACCAGCGGCAGTTAAATCCAGTATCGACCAGCGGCAGTTAAATCCAGTATCGGCCAGCGACAGTTAAATCCAGTATCGGCCAGCGGCATTTAAATCCAGTATCGACCAGCGACAGTTAAATCCAGTATCGACCAGCGACAGTTAAATCCAGTATCGACCAGCGACAGTTA
>CM072527.1:24574344-24579344 GCA_036898135.1 Oncomelania hupensis | reverse complement strand
ATGTTTTAATCAGCTTCAGTCACACGACATTCATCTCATGTTTTAATCAGCTTCAGTCACACGACATTCATCTCATGTTTTAATCAGCTACAGTCACACGACAATCATCTAATGTTTTAACCAGCTACAGTCACACGACAATCATCTCATGTTTTAATCAGCTACAGTCACACGACATTCATCTAATGTTTTAACCAGCTACAGTCACACGACAATCATCTAATGTTTTAACCAGCTACAGTCACACGACATTCATCTCATGTTTTAATCAGCTACAGTCACACGACATTCATCTCATGTTTTAATCAGCACAGTCACACGACATTCATCTAATGTTTTAACCAGCTACAGTCACACGACATTCATCTCATGTTTTAACCAGCTACAGCCACACCATTCACAACAGTCACTCCTTCGGATGAGAGTATAAACCGAGGTTTAGTCTACGCACGCACGCATTCCATGGGTATGGACTTTAAAGACCTTGACGGTCATGTCCTAGACGCGTGAGTGTCGGCTACACAAAACACCCAACAGGCACTAGGTCCATTCTCCCCATCCCCAGTCGCCCAGGATTGTGCTCAGTCGTCTGGACGTCCACAAGTTTGCAAGTGAGCGCCTCGGGCGGTTTGAGTTAGATCCTGTATGGGCCAGCGCCTTGAGCAGCTCTTGAGCGTAAAAAAGCGCAATATTAAACAATAAATAAAAACAATAAACTTTTTTTTCTTCTCAAAATAAAACAGTACTGTAACTGGGATGGGCGAGTCAGAACATATCTTCGTCGCGCCGTAGTTTTCAAGAACAGTAAAGAAAAACGAAAGTCTAGACTCCAGAATACAACAAGAATCGGTAAATGATACATTGTTAAAGTTGTACCGGAGTTCCCATACAAGTGTAACAGTTCCAATTTAAAATAAAGCTCTAAAGTTAAAGTTACAGGGGAAGGAATCTGCCAGTGAAAGACTAGCTTCGTTACAACATAGTTTTCCACAACAAAAATCGGTAAGCACGTATTACGGTCTTGACTGCACAATAAACATCTCATAAGAAACGGTACCTTAAAATTAACTTTTGATTATACCAGAGTTTTCCAAACAAGCCAAGAATTGAAAAGTTCACAAGTAGACAAGTTATACAGTTACGGGATCCACTTACATAAGCTTGGTTTTAAAAATAATAAAATAATAATAATAATATTGGATGCAATATGCGCGCTTTTTTTTCCCAAATCACCATTCAGACTGGAAGCAAGTAAGGTAAGGCAAGGTAAGTTTAATCCCCAAAAGACCCATTATGGGCACATGGACATGGTACAATGGCATACCCAAACGTGCAAAATAATTACATATGTAACATTTGACATAAAAAATAAATCAATAAAATGTTGTTAAAAAATTTATATAGAAGGGGGAGGGGAAATTAGTTTTTTTTAAGGTAATTTAATTGGGGGTAGCAACTATAAATTATAGCTAACAATAATTTCAATCCATACACATTAATGACAAACTACTAAAATGTTTGTTACTCACAAACTGCAAGTATCAGAACTAAATGAATTTTGAACATGTTTAACCGAATCACACACCAAACACACCTCACTCAAACATGTGGTGTAAAGGCAGGGAGATCTCTTTTAGCAGACGGGAAGGAAAGGGAATTGGTATGTTTTGAAATGCTAGTGACTGCATCCGGTATCTAGTATTATTAGTGAATGGAGGGAGAAAACCGGACAACCCGGAGGAGGAAACCCTCGGTGACCTCAGTTTACCCCTTGCGGGAATCGAACCCGCGACCTTCGGTATAGGAAACCGACGACTAATCTACTGCGCCACGAGGCCACCCTAGTTTGCAGCATAGATTAAAAAAAACACAATATGGAAGTCTGGACTTCAAAATAAGCACGCACATATATGCCTCGTTATGTTAAAACTAGCTAGGTTACACCACAGTCGTCCCAAAAGCTGAGGACAGCCCGACATTAGACAAGAACTGTACAGTTATTGTAGGAATCTGTGGCTATAAATGGTAAAAGTTAGTTCGGTTACGGCATAGTTACAAGGGCAAGATTTGATAGTGTAGACTTCACAGTCCACCAAAACACCACTTTGGTAGATGTCTCATTGTTTCCAACAACAACAACACAAAGCTAAGATAAAACAATAAGCAAGTACTTGTATTATGTAAGCACGTTCTTTTCTTTTTCGGGGGTGGATGTGTGTTTGGGGTGTGAGTGTCACAACAACGTTTTCCAAAATGACGACAATAGTTGTCTGGTATTCCAGAAGTTTAAAATAGCTCTGATACAACATAAGTTAAAAAATAGCTGTTACCACAGAGTGGATGTTTGTGTTGTGTGCGTGCGTGCGTGTGCGTGTGTGAGTGTGTGTGTGTTTGTGGTTTTAATTGTTGTTACGCCAAAGACTATTGGACGAAGGTTAAAATAGATGGAAATGGACTGGATAAATTTAGGTCCACCTAGCCTACATTGCTGTTCTTTCTTTCAATCTTTCTTTCTTTAAGTTCCAGGCTTGTTATTGTTGTAAATGTGTGGAATGTCAATTTAGTTCGTGACAATTGTAAATCCACAGTGCCGGTTGTCCTCTTTGTTATTGTGACAAGTAGTCGTTATTCGCATCTTGGCGAGCGCATCTATATACGAACCATATACCTTTGTAATGAATTTAACCCAGAAACTCAATCTCCATTCCTTGAGTTTTGGTCTATTGCAACTCGATGCGTTGAATAACAAATTTAATCCACTACCAATCATAACTCACTCGTTAAAAGCTAGTATACTTTAAAGGGCTAAATTCTCTCTTAAAAAAAATAATTACCCCTCTCTAAACAGTTAATGCAGTTATCATCTATATATATTTGTTTCACACTTATTTATTTTGGTTTTGTTTTGGGTGTGAGGGTGGGGGTGAGGGGAATGTTTAAATTCCCCTCCTCTCTCTCCCTCTTTCCCCTCTCTCTCCGTCTCCCTCCCCTCTCTCTCCCCTATAGGACGCTGGAAATGGAAAAAATTGAAGTGATTTGAATTTTATTAAATGGTTTAAAACATATGTAACATATACCAGCATAGTATTACTGTCTAATTGCACGGAGCGAATGACATTGTAAATAAGATTGGTGAGTTCGTGGCACAATATTATTATTATTATTATTATTATTATTATTATTATTATTATTATTATTATTATTATTATTATTATTATTATTATTATTGTTATTATTATTATTATTATTATTATTATTATTATTATTATTATTATTATTATTATTATTATTATTATTATTATTATTATTATTATTTAATCGTTCTAATATAGCGCTTTTCCAGCTCAAGAGCTGCTCAAGGCGCTGGCCGATACAGGATCTAACTCAAGTCGACCGAGGCGCCAACTTGCAGCCTTTGGGTGCATCGTAATGACGCTCCAGACGACTGAGTACAATCCTGGGCAGCCAAGGATGGGGAAGAAGGACCTAAGTGCATGCTGGGTGTGTTCTTGTCACCGGCACTCACCCGTCTAGGACATGAGTGTCAGGATCTTTAACGTCTGTTATGATGGAATGTATGCGACACAGACTAGACCTCGGTTTATACTCTCATCCGAAGGAGTAGGAAACGGAAGTAAAGTGTCTTTCCCAAGGACACAACACAATACCCCGGCCTGGGCTCATATCCGCAAGCCAAAGCTCTACCATTTGGCCACCGTACCTCCATATTGCCGTCTAATAACATAGAAAACAGTGGTAAAGTGATTTTACCGTTCAATTCACAACTTTCCGGCACCTCTCATAAAAACTCGTGGGTATCGCCATTATAAATTAAAACGAGGTTAGAATGAAACCAAGTTCCGGTCTGGCTTGTTTTGCTTTTATCAAAGCTTGATGCGTGACTTTTAAATATGGCAAATTGCCGAAAACGACGATTGTTAGAGCCAGAAAACGAGTGGGATAAGTATAAAAACGGTGGAGGAAGTACATGCTCAGTGAAAGAATGCAAAAAACAATCGTAGAGGCCTGTATTTGAGGCGACTTCGGAGGTGCGTCGATCATCGACAGAAAGTGAAACAGGACCTGAAGACTCTTGTAGTTTTCCATAGCTTCGCCGTCGCAACCTTCACAAAACACGAAGTAGTTGACTATGTTAGGCGAGCGTTGTGGCCAAGTGGGCTAAGGCGGGACTAAATTGCCTTGTCCACAAGCCAGAAACCAATGGCGCCTGACAGGTGTGGGTTCAAGCCAGCATCTGGGCGTTATGTTTTTCCGAATATTTTTCAAAAATTCACAAATAATGTTAGGTAGGTAGGGTTTAGGCACGCCACTGGCGATAGAAAGGGATAATAAACTGAAGCAAAAAAAAATATGTGAGGGTACGATACTGGTGGCCAGTGACACATGTTATTATTCTTGAATATTTGGAAATAACTCACTAAAACACGCGGAGAAAGAGACCGGAAGTATGTTTCATTGAGGGGATTCCCGTTGGTGCATAGGATAGCAGAAAAGTGTGAATAAGTCTAACTGTATGAAAGATGCGCTATAGCACGCAGAGATGTGACAACGTCGCTCCAATCGTAACGAACAATACAAAGCTGAACAAGCAAACGTAGTTGAGCATACACCTTTTTAGTCGGACGTTGTGTCTCGGAGATGCTCTGAAAAAATGCAGCTTTCTGCAATGCAATATCTTTGGAAGAACAACTACAGCGTTGGATGGTCACAAGAGACCATCGACTGAAGGCTGTGGTGCCAACCTTCAGTTATGTCCTTCCTTCTCTGTCTCTCGCCCTGTCCCCCTCCACATTTGAACTGCGTCACGGTCAGCATTTATCAAGGGAGAATACGTGGGCAAGCGACGTCTACTTATCCTCTTTGCGGGAGGCGCAGTTGTCTCCCTTATATCCGCCCTCGTGCTGAGTTGGTGAGAGCTACAATCATCTTTTGACGATTGCCGACCCAACTAAAACAATCTCTTCTCTCTGATACCGCCA
>CM072527.1:24521844-24571844 GCA_036898135.1 Oncomelania hupensis | reverse complement strand
TCAGCTGTACACACACAGGATTACTCCCAGCAAGCACTCCATCTTTAAAGATCCTGACGTTGATGTTGTAGACGGGTGAGTGTCAGCTATACACACACAGGATTACTCTCAGCAAGCACTCCATCTTTAAAGATCCTGACGTTGATGTTGTAGACGGGTGAGTGTCAGCTATACACACACAGGATTACTCCCAGCAAGCACTCCATCTTTAAAGATCGTGACGTTGATGTTGTAGACGGGTGAGTGTCAGCTATACACACACAGGATTACTCCCAGCAAGCACTCCATCTTTAAAGATCGTGACGTTGATGTTGTAGACGGGTGAGTGTCAGCTGTACACACAGGATTACTCCCAGCAAGCACTCCATCTTTAAAGATCGTGACGTTGATGTTGTAGACGGGTGAGTGTCAGCTGTACACACAGGATTACTCCCAGCAAGCACTCCATCTTTAAAGATCGTGACGTTGATGTTGTAGACGGGTGAGTGTCAGCTATACACACACAGGATTACTCCCAGCAAGCACTCCATCTTTAAAGATCGTGACGTTGATGTTGTAGACGGGTGAGTGTCAGCTATACACACAGGATTACTCCCAGCAAGCACTCCATCTTTAAAGATCGTGACGTTGATGTTGTAGACGGGTGAGTGTCAGCTGTACACACACAGGATTACTCCCAGCAAGCACTCCATCTTTAAAGATCCTGACGTTGATGTTGTAGACGGGTGAGTGTCAGCTATACACACACAGGATTACTCTCAGCAAGCACTCCATCTTTAAAGATCCTGACGTTGATGTTGTAGACGGGTGAGTGTCAGCTATACACACACAGGATTACTCCCAGCAAGCACTCCATCTTTAAAGATCGTGACGTTGATGTTGTAGACGGGTGAGTGTCAGCTATACACACACAGGATTACTCCCAGCAAGCACTCCATCTTTAAAGATCGTGACGTTGATGTTGTAGACGGGTGAGTGTCAGCTGTACACACAGGATTACTCCCAGCAAGCACTCCATCTTTAAAGATCGTGACGTTGATGTTGTAGACGGGTGAGTGTCAGCTGTACACACAGGATTACTCCCAGCAAGCACTCCATCTTTAAAGATCGTGACGTTGATGTTGTAGACGGGTGAGTGTCAGCTATACACACACAGGATTACTCCCAGCAAGCACTCCATCTTTAAAGATCGTGACGTTGATGTTGTAGACGGGTGAGTGTCAGCTATACACACAGGATTACTCCCAGCAAGCACTCCATCTTTAAAGATCGTGACGTTGATGTTGTAGACGGGTGAGTGTCAGCTGTACACACAGGATTACTCCCAGCAAGCACTCCATCTTTAAAGATCCTGACGTTGATGTTGTAGACGGGTGAGTGTCAGCTATACACACAGGATTACTCCCAGCAAGCACTCCATCTTTAAAGATCGTGACGTTGATGTTGTAGACGGGTGAGTGTCAGCTATACACACACAGGATTACTCCCAGCAAGCACTCCATCTTTAAAGATCCTGACGTTGATGTTGTAGACGGGTGAGTGTCAGCTGTACACACACAGGATTACTCCCAGCAAGCACTCCATCTTTAAAGATCCTGACGTTGATGTTGTAGACGGGTGAGTGTCAGCTATACACACACAGGATTACTCCCAGCAAGCACTCCATCTTTAAAGATCCTGACGTTGATGTTGTAGACGGGTGAGTGTCAGCTATACACACACAGGATTACTCTCAGCAAGCACTAGGTTCCTGCTCCCCCATCCCTAGTCGCTCATCACTGCATGGGACCATTTGGCTGGGACCTCAGACCATGCGCAGTAGGCAGCAATTGGCCGCTTCGGTCTTCTTCAGTTAGAACCTGCATTGTGATCTATCTATCTATCTATCTATCTATCTATCTATCTATCTATCTATCTATCTATCTATCTATCTATCTATCTATCTATCTATCTATCTATCTATCTATCTATCTATCTATCTATCTGTCTGTCTGTCTGTCTGTCTGTCTGTCTGTCTGTCTGTCTGTCTGTCTGTCTGTCTGTCTGTCTGTCTGTCTGTCTGTCTGTCTGTCTGTCTGTCTGTCTGTCTGTCTGTCTGTCTGTCTGTCTGTCTGTCTATCTATATATCTATCTATCTTTAAACCTACCTATCAATCTATGTGTTTGTGTGTGTGTGTGTGTGTGTGTGTGTGAGACAGAGAGAGAGAGAGAGAGAGAGAGAGAGAGAGAGAGAGAGAGAGAGAGAGAGAGAGAGAGAGAGAGAGAGAGAGAATTACAATTGTCGGGATCTCCCTATATGGGGAACAACAAATCAATAACTGTTCCGCCGACCTTTGCGACAGTGATTATCCATTGGAATTTCTTTCACCTCGTTCCAAAACAGCGGACACTTAAAATGGTACTAGACGGTGTTTCATTTCCCTATGTGTGCCATCAATGACACGTTAGAGATAGCGGTCACTATGTATTAGAAGACCGAATTCGAATTCGAATTTTATTTTTGAATTGTTTGACCCAGTACAATTTATGAAGGAACTGAGGAAACCGGAGTACCCGGAAAAAAACTCTCAGTGTCCTGAAAAGTCTGGTATCTAAGTCACGTCAGTTCGTTCCATGCGGGGTTCGAATCCGCGACCTTCTGCCTGGGAAACCATGCTCCCAGGCCACCCAAAGAACAACAACAGCAACCTTTAGGAGAAGAAGAACAACAAGAAGGAACAACAACAACAACAACAACAACAACAACAACAACAACAACAACAACAAGACGAGGAACAAAAAGGAAGGAAGGAGGAAGAAGAGGAGAATGATGATGTAGAAGAAGACTTAAAAAACAGACTTTACACGTTTATTACAATGACAACATGTCATAAGGCTTATAATTTTAAGCTTACAGCTTATTTTCTAACAATTAGTACTTGTTGCTCGAAAAGAAGAAGAAGAATGTTATTGTTGTTGTAGTTGTTGTTGTTGTTGTTGTAGTTGTTGTTGTTGTTGTTGTTGTTGTTGTTGTTGTTATTATTATTATTATTATTATTATTATTATTATTATTATTATTATTATTATTATTATTATTATTATTATTATTATTATTATTATTAGTCAGATATTAAACAAATGCAAGAAGAAGTTTGAGAAGGAGAAAAAGAACACAAAAAAACCCAAAGAAGATAATGCAGAGACTGTCATGTCAAGAGCTATGATTTGTTTGAGTTGACATTGTTGCCACACATTTTGCTAGCCACACCCACAGCTCGCAGTCTCCTGCCTTTGTCTCTGTCTCCATCTGTCTCTCTCTCTTTTTCTGTCTGTCTTTCTATTGGTCTCTGTCTCTACCTCTCTCTCTCTCTCACGCACACACATACACACACAACACACACAGACACACACCCACACACACAAACACACACACCTACAGAAACACCCATTCATACACACACACTCACTTTAAGCAGATTTGTAAATCAATTGTAAATTATAAATGGCGATGGTAGAATGTTATTTGTGGTCTTGCGAAATCTTATTGTTCTCCTTGTTGTTGTTCTTCTTTTTGCTGTACTTGTTGTTGTTGTTCTTTTTGTTGTTGTTCTCCTTGTTGTTGTTCTTCTTGTTGTTGTTCTTGTTGTTGTTGTTCTTGTTGTTGTTCTTCTTGTTGTTGTTCTTCTTGTTGTTGTTCTTCTTCTTCTCCGCCACCTCCTCGTCCTCATTCTCTTTATTGCCTTCCCGTTTATCTTCCTCACTGCGCCTCCTTCTTTTCTCTAAATCGTCCTATTCCTCCACAACTTCTTCTTCTTCTTCTTCTTCTTCTTCTTCTTCTTCTTCTTCTTCTTCTTCTTCTTCTTCTTCTTCTTCTTCTTCTTTTTCTTCCCCTCCTCCTCTGCGTCTTAGCACAGACAATGGAGCGGTGAGATAAATCATTAATAGCAGAAGTTCCTGGTTTGCAGGCCAAGGATTCGAGGGCATTAAATTCAAGTTACAACACATAACTAATTCTTCCGTCGCAACTTCGGTTACTGTTCCAGGTCGTTTGTGCAGGGATGTGCGAAGTGCGCTTATAATAAATGGAATAGGATTGTTCGTATTAGCACTTTACCAGGTTAAGGAGTTGCTCAAGGCATTATTTTTGCAGTCTATTTCCGCGACAATAGGCCTGTTTATCTTTCTTTGGTCTGGACTTTTTCCTGTGGTTGTCTTTCTGGTGCGCCTTGAACTATAGGTACAGAAGTGTGCTTGAAGGTCAAAATCATCACCATCATCACCATCATCATTATCATTATCATCATCGTCATCATCATCGTCATCATCATTATCATCGTCATCATCATCGTCATCATCATCATCATCGTCGTCCTCATCATCATCATCATCATCATCACATCATCATCCTCATCATTGTGGTCGTCGTCATTGTCGTCGTCATCATCTCTATCATCGTAATCATCAAACGTTTCTTTCAAGCAAATAGCTGAAAATGTTTTACATCATTTTACTTGCACTTTCAAGACATAAATAAACAATTGCGTGTTCTGAGCACATGACGCGTCCCTTTGTCAGGTATATTAATGGTTCCAACCGCTATGGCTCTAATAACGACGTAAGGAACGGAATTTATTTATTTATTCCTTTTGTTACTTTTTGTGTGTGGACACACCCTTGTGTGACTGATTTTTAGTAAAGTGAGGTCACAGTTACTTTTTGTGTGTGGACACACCCTTGTGTGACTGATTTTTAGTAAAGTGAGGTCACAGTTACTTTTTGTGTGTGGACACACCCTTGTGTGACTGATTTTTAGTAAAGTGAGGTCACAGTTAGCATCTCTCCAATGCTAAAGAAAACATCTGTTGTTATTTTTAAATTTGTGTCGTTCATATTTATTAGTCTATAGTGTGTCTATAGTGTGTTTGCGGCGAGCTCGCTTTCCTTAACCGTTTGCGAGGTACCGCGCGATACAAATGTACTGTATTATTATTATTATTTTGTATGTGTAATGTATTTGAATATTTATGTTATTAATGTTCTTTCTCTCTCTTTCTCCCTCTCTGTCTCTCTTTCACTCTCTCAATCTCTGTCTGTCTGTCTGTCTGTCTCTTTCTTTGCCTGCCTTTCTTTCTTTTTGCTTTCTTTGTTTCTTTCATTCTTCCTCTTTTTTTCTTTTTTTCCCCTTAAAATTTTCTTCTTTTTTTACGTTAATACCTTTCACTTTTTTCTCTCTCTTCTTTTTTCTCCGATGATGAAGGACATCGAATCAGAATCTTTATTGTCTCCATAAAAATTCAAGGAATTTTATTGTTGCAGTTGTTGTTTCCTGTGTACGCGCGTGTATGTGTGTATGTGTGTGTATGTGTGTGTGTGTGCATACACAACGGCAGTTTCTGCATCCTAGGTTTAGTTGTGATGGGTGTGTTAAAGAGATTAATTCCCCTCCCGTTGTCACTACCATCATCACGTAGTTGCAACCTGGTTTTACCTGGTCCTCACTTTCCTGCACTCTTTGACAAAGCTGAAGTTTGTGTTGCACCGTGGCACTGGCTACATTATTGTGAACACGTAACAGGAGTATCTCCCGTCCATAGTGGCGCTCAGTATTGGTGGACGTAGCTGCAGTTATGTCCTCTGGCCCTCTTGTTCCTCCAAACACGTTGCCGCTGGCTACATTAGTGTCAAACATTCACAGGAATATCATTCGTGCAACTGTCCTTCCTTTAGTTAGTTAGTTAGTTAGTCATTGTTTATATGGTCCAGCGGGCTGCAAAGAGCCGAATCAGGACCACAAATTGGCTGAAAGAGGGCTCACACCTGATCAGTTTAAAAGTTCTGCTGAAACAACCCTAATGGTAGCTGGATTTGTCATTGGCAGGCAAGCCATGTTGGGAGTGACGATTTCCCACCTCATCCTTCAATCCTCTTTTTATTCCTCCAGTTGGCTCCTTGGACTGGGAACCTGCTGCTTCGCCCTGCCGCCTGTCCTCTGCTTTCTGTCCACGGTTGCCTTAATCTTTTACTACGATTGGGCAACACAGCTGTGGAGATTGACCTCCGGACTACAAGCGCTCCGCGCAGCCAGCTAGGTCTGCATTGGCCTGCCTTCGCCTCCACACTGCGGCTCATCGCAAGGTCCTCTGGTCCCTTCGGCACAGTTCCTCGAGCAGTCTTGAGCATTATGGCCTACCTTCCGTTTTTTTTTGTTTTTTGTGGCGCGTCTTCTTCAACCACGACGTAGCTGTTTCGTGCGCTCACCTCCTCACGTCATTCGTATCTTCAAAGGCCTCCATACTACCGTCTGGCGTCTTATTACAACTTGACATGGTTTCTTAAGTCCCCTATACGCTTATGTGTCCGGGGACATAAATCTACACTACCCTAATGGTAACACCAGCACTCCAGCAGCAGGTCACTGTACAATAAAGGCAAACGAAGCAAACAAAATAGAATATAAACATCAATATGAAATATTAACAAAACGCGTACATATAAAATGCCTACATTTGCTATATAAAAATAGCACAGATAGCCCTTGCGACCATTTGGCAGAAAGCATCCAATATTCCCATGCTGACCTAACTGTACACACCCCATACACAAATGAGGAGTTCTAAGCGAGAAGAAAGATATGTGGCTGGTCTAGCGAAGAAGTTAGTAGATCGATAGAACAGATTAGAACGAGAAAGAACAAATGAGAATGTCAGAAACAGTGGTAATTTAAAGCACTAGATTTGCACAAAGTGGGGATACTATTTATACAGAAAACCCAAACGCTTCTTTTCCTATCACCTTGAATCAGTAGCGGTTGGTCTCTGTCTGTCTGTCTGTCTGTGTTACGTTGAAACGCGAACGAAAGTATGTCGGAAGCGTGTACGATAGATCTAATCGTTTCGATTTGCAAAGTATTCAATAATGGAGTTTATTTACCTTTGATTTGAGTTTGCATTGTTGTTAGGAGAGGCTTTGTATAACGTTGATAATTTTCGTTGGTCGATATTGTCGGAGAATACTCTAGATTTCCTTGTTTACCATCGATCGAAGGTTCGGGACGATTGTCGAAGTAAGAGAAGGTTCGGGGTATGTGTGGAGAGATGAATGACGTAAGTCAGTGATGACGATCTTTTATTCGATTGGTGGCAGTGCGTCATTTCTACTGTATTCGAAATCTTTCCGGAAGAGAGAGAGATTATAAAATTCTGTGCCGCACTGTTGTTAGAGATAGTAAAGTTGTTGATAGTGATTTAAAGAGTTGCTGTGAAAGTTGTTGAGTTGAGAATTGTATGCAGTTGTTGATGTGTGCTGAATAAAAGTGGAAAACTTCATTCGTCGACTTTGTGACTTGTATGCTGTTTGGACGGGCTGCGTGAATAAACGAATCTGAGTTACACAACTATCAGGAATTCAAGCATCGGGGCTGAATCAGATACTGATAGAAAAACACCAACATCAAACTGAGTGTAACATTTTGGGGGTCAAGCCGCGATTCACGCCATAGCCAAGGGTTCAACTGCTACAACAAGCGAGTCAACGTTACGAGAGGCAGTCATCGAGGGTAGCCGCCAACGAGTTGCGTCGAGAGGGGCCAACATACTGGGACTACATCACCGATAGGTTCGGGTTGACTGCAAGGGCGTGTAGTCGCTGAAGAGTTGCTTCGTGAGCGAACAACAGATCGGGACTACGTGGCTACCGTAAGACTACGTCGAGGGACAGTCTCGGAGCTACATCGCCAGTGTTACAGCGAGCGTCGAGCGGACGTCGCGTCTACTTCAGCACAGGAGCGTGTACATCAACACCAGCGTGGTGCAGCGTCGCATACGACGAGGACAGCGGGGCCTGCGTCAGCGAAAGCGACTAGTGGCAAGCATCAGCGCTACTGCAGAAAGCGTGCTGTTCTAGATCAGTCTAGAAAGGTACAGCACAGTCAAGAACTTTCCAGAAAAAAAGATCTCTACAGTCAAGAACTTTCCAGAAAAGAACTTTCCAGAAAAGAACTTTCCAGAAGCATCAAGATGGCTGACTTCTGGCAGAAAGGGATGCAACTGAATCTAAAAGGCAAACAGCTGACGGAGTACGTCAAGTCTCAGGAGAGAATACAAGAAAGAGAAGAACAACGTCAGCGTGAAGAAAGAGAAGATGAGCGACGGCGTGAAGAAAGAGAAATAGAGGAGCAGCGACGTCGTGAAGACAGAGAATCAGAGGAGCAGCGACGCCGTGAAGAAAGAGAGTTCGAGCTGAAGCGTCTTGAAGCTGAGCGTCAGTTCCAGTTAGAGATGGCGCGCATCCAACAACAGCAGCACGCGCCACACGTTATCAGCGACTTCAAAGCTCCAAAATTGCCAGCATTCGTCGACGAAAAGGACCAGATCGACAGCTATCTAGCGAGGTTTGAAAGGTTCGCCGAAAGCGCTAAATGGCAACGTCAAGACTGGGCGATCATACTCAGCGCACTACTGACGGGGAAGGCGCTCGATGTCTACAGTAGACTGTCGAATAATGACGCCAAAGACTACGACGTTTTGAAAGCGGCCCTATTGCAGTGCTACAACTTTACAGAAAAGGGCTACCGTCAACGCTTTCGTGAATGCCGGCCTTTGTCAGACGAGACACCAAAGCAATTTGTGGAGCGCCTGTCATCATATCTACACAAGTGGGTGGAATTATCAGGCAAAGGGAAGACTTACGAGAGTCTCCATGAACTGATCGTGAGGGAACAATTACTCAACGCCTGCCCTAAGGACCTCGCGATCCACTTGGAAATACAAAAGTTGCAGACGCTAAAAGACGTTGCTGAGGCTGCTGAAAGATATCTCATCGCTCATGAGAAAACGTTGGGGCCACCTAGCGCGACGAAACATTTTCAGAAGACTGGAAACCATGGGAACCAGATCCAAGGGAGCCAGACGAGCCAAAGACAGACGGACTCCACGCCTCCTCCCAGGGAAGGGCATTCAAGAGGCTGTTTCACCTGCAACGCTACAGACCACAGGGCGGCTAATTGTCCTCAAAACAAAAGTAGCGGACAGCGGAGCAGTACGGACAACGCAGCGGCGGGCAACCGGCAGAGGCGGTTCTCCAATCAACGGCAAACCAGTAGATCTGACCATCAAGTGTGCGGCGGGAGCGTCATTCTTCCGAGTGAGACCAAGCGCACAGCTACTCCTGCGGACGTGCAAGAGTGCATGACCGATGGCCAACTTCTCCTTGCCAACGGAAAATCCATCCCCGTCGTCGCCAGCGCAGCTGTGACCGTCCAGAACATGCCTGTTTCAAAGGGACGCGTCGGAAATCATGAAGTGACTGTTCTAAGAGACTCTGGCTGCAGTGGGGTCATCGTCAGAGAAGACCTAATCGCTAAAGAACAGTTCACTGGCGATTCTAAATGGACACTCATGGCCGACAGCAAATGTGTGAAAGCGCCAGTTGCAAAAATTCATGTCAACACCCCTTTCTACATAGGCGAAGTCGAAGCGGTTTGCCTGAAAAAGCCGCTGTATGATTTGATGATCGGGAATATCGACGGCGCGAGACGACCCGACGACCCCGATCCAGAGTGGAGTCCTGCCTCAACTCAACACGTCGAAGTTGTGGAGGAGGATCCATTGCCATTTCCCGATGGAGACCTTACAGAGCTGCTACGGGACAATGTGGTTACTCCGGCTCAGCCCTGCCGACCAGAGATCGTCGGTGCCGTTACAACCAGGGCCCAGGCCAAGAGAGACAAGGTGTCTACGCCACTGAAGGTCGCCGACAACTCCAAAGCTGCCATCGTGGACAGAGATAAGCTGATCCAGCTCCAGGAAGCTGATAGCACCTCAAACAAGTACAGGAACCGCCAAGACCACGTGACCAAGGGCAGTGGCACGGTCTATTTTGAGGTGAAGGCCAAGATCCTGTATCGAATCTTCCAGCACCCGAGGGTCAACGGAGGGAAACCACTACGTCAAGTATTGGTACCGTTACCTCTAAGGCGCCAGGTGATGGAAGTAGCGCATGACTCGATCATGGGAGGTCACCTGGGTATCAAGAAGACGTCGGATAGAATCCAGGCGGTGTTCTACTGGCCAGGACTTCATGCGGACGTCAGCCGTTTCTGCCGATCATGTGACATTTGCCAGAAGACCATACCTCGAGGAAGGGTCCCGAAAGTGCCTATGCAGAGGATGCCTCTGATCGACCGACCTTTCAAGAGGGTGGCCTTAGACTTAATCGGCGAAATAAGACCTCCGAGTGAAGAAGGTCATCGGTGGGTACTGACTTTAGTGGACTACGCGACTCGGTACCCAGAAGCAGTGCCGCTGAAGAAGATTGACACTGAAACTGTAGCAGAGGCACTGGTGGACATGTTCAGTAGACTTGGAGTGCCTGTAGAAATTCTGACAGACCTCGGGACACAGTTCGTCTCTGACTGTATGAAGGAGGTCAACAGACTGCTGAGCATCCGGCATTTAACTACGACACCCTACCATCCGATGTGCAACGGGCTTGTCGAGAAGTTCAATGCTACGCTGAAGTCCACCCTGAAGAAACTGTGCAGCGAGCAGCCCAGTCAATGGCATCGCTATATCAACGCCTTACCTTTCGCCTACAGAGAAGTACCGCAGGAGTCCACCGGCTTTTCTCCGTTCGAGCTGCTGTACGGAAGAACCATCCGAGGGCCGATGCACATCCTAAAAGAACTGTGGACGAAAGAAGTAGACACCACAGAGGTGAAGAACAGCTACCAGTACGTGTTTGAGCTACGAGAGAAGCTGGAGCAGACTCTCGAGATAGCCAGAGAAAACCTGAAGAAGTCCCAGGACTGTGGAAAGCACTACTATGATCGTAGGGCTGTGAACAGGAAGTTTAAACCTGGCAACAAAGTGCTGGTGCTGCTACCTACTGATCACAATAAGTTGCTGATGCAGTGGAAAGGCCCGTACGAAGTGGAGACCGTGGTGGGGATCAACGACTATAAGGTGAAGGTCGGCCAGCATTCCAAGATATACCACGCCAACCTCCTTAAGCTGTACGTGGAAAGGCCATCAGAGACTGTGCACGCAGCCACAGCAGCTGTGACCGACAACAGCTTTGACAGCGAAGAACTGTTGGAACTGGGAGACTTCCACAGCAAAGAAGGCATCGATGATGTTAAGCTAGGACCAAGCTTGACGGAAGGTCAAAAGTTGGAGCTCAAGGACCTTATGGGCGAATTTCCCCATAGCTTCAGTGATGTCCCAGGCTCTACGACTTTGGTCGAACATGAAGTCCACACCCAGACCTGGAAGGAGCATCTGCAGACCTTGAGGGAGCTGTTCCACCGTCCCGCAGAAGCTAACCTGACCGTGAGACCCAGCGAATACATTCTGGGAGCTGACAACGTCGACTGCGTCGGACATCCGACGGAAGAAGAAGACAACGGAGGATGCACTGACTCCAGGAAAGCTCGCGAGATCACTGTCTTTGACCCTGGGCCGATGACGACCGCAACTGACGAGGGCGTCGTTTCCTTGCGGTTGAAAGAACATTGACTGTGTGGTGAACATTGACAGTATCCAGAAAGACTTGCGGATGAAAAACATGGACTCTGTGTATATAAACTGAGAACATTGACAGTAAATGAGACAGTCTGAAGTAAGTTTTAATTCTGAACTTTGTTTGTGCATTACGTTTCAACGTTGTTGAAAGAAATTGGGTAAATTTCTTCTTGAGTGGGGGGTTATGTTACGTTGAAACGCGAACGAAAGTATGTCGGAAGCGTGTACGATAGATCTAATCGTTTCGATTTGCAAAGTATTCAATAATGGAGTTTATTTACCTTTGATTTGAGTTTGCATTGTTGTTAGGAGAGGCTTTGTATAACGTTGATAATTTTCGTTGGTCGATATTGTCAGAGAATACTCTAGATTTCCTTGTTTACCATCGATCGAAGGTTCGGGACGATTGTCGAAGTAAGAGAAGGTTCGGGGTATGTGTGGAGAGATGAATGACGTAAGTCAGTGATGACGATCTTTTATTCGATTGGTGGCAGTGCGTCATTTCTACTGTATTCGAAATCTTTCCGGAAGAGAGAGAGATTATAAAATTCTGTGCCGCACTGTTGTTAGAGATAGTAAAGTTGTTGATAGTGATTTAAAGAGTTGCTGTGAAAGTTGTTGAGTTGAGAATTGTATGCAGTTGTTGATGTGTGCTGAATAAAAGTGGAAAACTTCATTCGTCGACTTTGTGACTTGTATGCTGTTTGGACGGGCTGCGTGAATAAACGAATCTGAGTTACACAACTATCAGGAATTCAAGCATCGGGGCTGAATCAGATACTGATAGAAAAACACCAACATCGAACTGAGTGTAACAGTCTGTCTCTGTTTCTCTGTCTGTCTCTCTTCCTCTGTTTCTATCTCTCCTCTCTCTTTCTCTCTCTCTTTTTCTGTTTCTCTCTCTCTCTCTCCCTCTCTCTCTCTTCCTATGTTTCTCTCTCTCGCTCTCTCTCTCTCTCTCTTAATCAACGTACACAATGTGTGCATATTCATGGAATAAATTCCTTTGTAGGCGATATAATGCATGGGGGTCCTGAAGGATAGGTTCTAGGTCTTATTGTGCTTTTTATTTATATTAATAATTTTCCATTACAGATAATTCTCTTGACAGCCATGTTAGCTGATGACACTATACGATATTCCAAATTGAGAGGAGGAACATAGATGAAATTCAGCAATCTCTACAAGGTGTCCTTAACAATGGTGCTGATTGATGAAGTTTAAACCATATGTCACTTAATCCGGCTCAATCAAAAGCTATGTTAATAACAACTACATGTAGACAAAAGCATTAGCGGGCTCCGCTTTCTCTTGGTTTAGTCGTGAATTGGAAAATATCAAACAAGTTGAAAGTCATAAACATGTAGGCGTTATCGTAGACAGCAACCCAGTTGGCATTCACATATTGAAAGTCTTTGCCTTTGTAAAACACTCTAAAAAAAAACTCAACAAACAAAACTCTTTGTAAAACTCTTTCAAAACATTATTTCTTTTTATCTAAGCTTCAATCTATCATAACTGCAGATGTTAAAAAAACGTTTTTATTATAATGTTCATATCAAACCTCACATTTATTATGCATCAACATTAAGGCAGGCCTTGTTTAAAAAGATTAATTCTATTCACCGCAGAGCTGCAAAATTAATTATTCCCAATACTTTCATCACAACTGATTCAATATTAAAAATAGCTGGCATGCTCCCCTTTAACAAATACCTTCATTACAATAAAGCCGTTTTAACGTTAAATTTAAACAACTAAACAATAGAGCTCCTGATTATGTAAAAATGCTTTTTAGTAAATCATTAGCTCGTTATTCAGCTGTCGGATATAGTTTAACATTTCCACAAATACGCTTAAAAATATTTAAAATATCTCTGTCATAATTATTCTGGTTCAAGTGTGGTGAATTCTCTACCACAAGAGGTCAGGAAAGTAAATCATTAATATAGTTTCAAATTAGATTCCACAAATTTCCATTCTCCCTTTCTCCAACATATTTAGTTTTATATCTGTTGATCTTCCCTACTCTGCGACAATTAAAGTTCTTGAGAAAGTGTGAATTAGCGTATGTGTGCAGGGGGTGTGGGGAGAGAAAAGTGGGAGGAGGGAAGAGGGGTGAAGTATGTGCATTGAGCTACATTAATATTATTAGTTATTTCTTTAAATCTTAACATTGTTAAGGTATATGTTAGTTCAAATTAATTTCATGTTAATTATTTTGTTTGTTCTATATTGTTTTTAAGACTAGCTGTAAGACAGGTCCATAGGACCTATGCTATTAAAGTGTTGATTTCGACTTCCCCTCTCTCTCTCTCTCTCTCTCTCTCTCTCTCTCTCTCTCTCTCTCTCTCTCTCTCTCTCTCTCTCTCTCTCTCTCTCTCTCCCAGGGTGTTTGAACGTGCGGTTGATGTTTCAGTCTGAAGCGGTTAGATCCTGTGTTCAACTAGCGCCTTGAGCACGACTTTCAGCTGCTTACTGCGCTATACAACAATTCCTTTACCTCTTAGGTCAATGAAATAAATCACGTGAATAAAATGATTAATGTTATTCACTGTTGTCAAATTACTCTTTTATTCACTGTTTATTCCTCATTGACCCCTCTTCCCTTCCCACCCCACACACACACAGGCGCGCGCCCACACGTACACACACACGCACAGTCCTTGGTTCTTACTGATGAAGGTTTTAGTGTAATAAACCGAAAATTTTAACGCCTACTACCCAGGTGTTGTTGGTGGTTTTATTATCATACACACACGCACATACACACACATGCACATACGCGCACACACATGCACATACGCACACACACACACGTACACACATACTCTATCTGGACATGAAAGGGGTCTGTGGAGTACCAGGTTGTTGTCACCGCTTCGATTGTTGCCTAGCTATGGAGCAGGTAGAGTTAGAAAGGTAGGCGATGCTAGACCGTGCTGCGCTGTTTTGATGACGGCCTTGTAGGCTATTCCCCATCACAGGCTTCTCAAGCCTTTTTCATTCTCGCTGTGGATCTTGTTATTATACTTCCATACTGCACCAGTTGTGAGAGGGCTAGCTAACCACGTGTTCCATCTTAGACGGTATTGGCTACTGTTGTAGCCAGAAAGTGTATATAATAATAATAATAATAATAATAATAATAATAATAATAATAATAATAATAATAATAATAATAATAATAATAATAATAATAATAATAATAATAATAATATAGGCATATAGCTCTTTTCCTAAATGACATCATTTCAAAGCACTCGTCATAGCCAGCATGTGAGGACGTCTGTGATTACGTGTGTGTGTGTGTGTGTGTGAGAGAGAGAGAGTGGGCATGTAGAAACGACGTTAGAGTGACACACTCATGGAACTCCACATGGTTTCTTTTGACTTTTTTGGAAGGGCGCCCTATTTTGACGTCAACTTAGTTCCCTGCTGAGTTAGAGCTGTTTTAGGCATAGGGTTAGGTTAAGGGGTAGGGTTAGGGTTAGGGTTAGGGTTTGGGTTAGGGGTTAGGGTTAGGGTTAGGGTTAGGGATAGGTTCAAAAATTTGAAAATGTCAAAATAATGTCACGAGAATGAAAAGTGTGTCAAAATAATCCCTGTTTTTTTCACAACAGTCATCATAATGTCGTTTTTACAAAAATGTGTGTGTGTGTGTGTGTGCGTGTGTGTGTGTGTGTGTGTGTAACTCAGTGCATTTCTATCCGATAGTGAAAAGCAGTAAAATCCTGTGTTTCATCGTAAGACACGACGCGGTGTATATATAGGACAAATCCATCAGATGATTGGTGAGTGTGACACAGGCCTACCAGATGTGAGAGTTGGGTTGAGATTTGTGATTTGTGAGAACACGGTATATCTGTTTCGTCTGCACCTGTGTGTCACGGAGTACAGTGTCGTCCCACGACTGGTGTTTTGCAATCTTCTTCTATAATAGCGGTCTTCTTCTATAATAGCGGTCTTCTTCTATAATAGCGGTCTCCTTAGATCGCCGCCCTTTGAGTTCGATTGGCGAAAAGCGCCAGCATGGCATCCACGTTTCTCCAGTACTATTCTAAATGTGAGATTTGTTTCCAACATCAGCTTTCTTGGTTTTAGTCTCCGTCCCGAGTGTCACTCAGTAAATGTTGGAAAGGGACAGGGTTATGAAGGGGGTTGGTTGATTGTGTGTGTGACGAGGAGTTTACTTTGAACTTGCGTTGTTGTGACATCAAACGATGACATAATGCATGGTTGCTCCCACTGACCGCGACGTTTGCTACTGTACACGTCTCTTACTTTTTATGTCAGCAAAACAACCGTGCCTTCTATACACAGCTGTGGCAGCGGGCCTATTTTTACAATCCGCTTTCATACTATTAATAGGCATTTAAACAAATGAAGTTATCAGTTTATACTAAACTCGTTCTTTTGAAAGAGGTTTGTGTGTGTGTGTTTGTATGTATGTGTGTTTGTGAATGCGTACGTGTGTATGTACGTGTGTATTTGTGAGTGCAGGCGTGCGCGCGCGTGTTTGTGTGTGTGTGTGTGGGTGTGTGTGCGTATGTGAGAAAGTTCGTTGACATCACATTATTGGTGCTTTGCGACAGATCTGGAATTTGTTTATAAAGAATTTTCCATGTTCAGCCTCATTGACTGTCAGTCTGTAATGGCTGTGTGGGCATTGGTTTATTGATGAAGTCGCTTTGCATTAGGAGTCAATGTGTAGGCAGGCCTGTAGCCCTGCGTGCTCTCTCAGCAAGTGACTTGATGATGATGATGATGATGATGATGATGATGATGATGATGATGATGATGATGGTGATGATGATGATGATGATGATGATGATGATGATGATGATGATGATGATGATGATGATGATGATGATGAAACAAGAGGAGGAGCGGAGAGAGAGGGAGAGAGAGAGAGACTGTGAGTGAGGGTTGGAGGCGCATGTGTGTGAAATAGGGAAGGGATATGGGGGAGGGGGCACAGGGGGGTGTTTTGTATGTTTGTGTCATTTGGTCTATTTTCATGACATAATTGAGGCATGCGATAGTTTTGATATTTGTTTTAAAGAATACAGCTTTGCATTTTAAGTTCAACTACACACATTCGAACATCGGGAAAATGTCGCCTTGTTGTTTGAACTTTCGGCTTAAGTTGAAAAGAATTAAATAGATTGTGTTCGTTGCTTGTGGAATCATCATCACCATCATCATCATCATCATCATCATCATCATCATCATCATCATCATCATCATCATCATCATCATCATCATCATCATCAATCATCCATCATCATCATCATCTTCTTCTTCTTCTTCTTCTGTGCGTTCTTTAATTGCTGTGACCTTGTTTAACAAGCATTTTCATAGAAGCTGAGATATGATGTTATTATGGCCGCATCTTATGGTGGAATATCTTCTGATTCCTGCATCCCTGGTTGAACTTATAGCTACCATAAAACGTGAATGTCATAGCCCAATGTAAAATTCATAAACTATAATCACTAGTTAGAAGACGAGATAAACAAGATGCTGTGCTATTCCAATGTATTCCCAGCATGTAGAAAGACACGTTCGGTGAGCTAGCTGCGGTGCCAAACGTAGACAAGCGAATAGTATTCGAAGTCGGGCAAGTGTAAGATGCCAGTTTTCACTAAAGTTCGTGAAAATCTGTTTAACGTCACATCATAGTCCCAGCGACCTTGACCTGTAATGGGTTCAACGTTAACAACGCATGAGCCAGCACAATACTGGTGTTAGTATTTGTACATGACGCAGCACAATACTGGTGTTCGTATTCGTACATGACGCATCACAATACTGGTGTTCGTATTTGTACATGACGCATCACAATACTGGTGTTAGTATTTGTACATGACGCTACACTATAGTGGTGTTAGTATGTGTACCAAATTTCTTTGAAATCTACCCAGCGGTTCTTGAGACATTGCGTGCAATAGACGGACGTATTTCTATTCTCTGTCCGGTCGATTACAGCGTATTTCTAGATATGTTTTCTTCATGCATAAAAAGAAAACATGTGAAAGAGAAAAGAATTTTTTTAAACCATTACGGAATTGTCCTCTTGTGAAAAACAAGTGTGAACCTCGGGTTTACATTAAAATCTTTCACTGTGAACAGTTACCACTGGCAGTCGTGTAATTCCAAAGTCAAGGGACAGTTAAATAAGGTTCTTTTAAAACTAATTACACTCGCTCGGAAATGGAAACTTTGATGGTATGGCCACGTCACCAGAGCTTCAGGCCTTGCAAAGACCATCCTGCAAGGCACCGTGCAAGGAGGCAGAAGACAGAAAAAGAGGTGGGAGGACCACATTCGAGAATGGACTGGCTTGACCCTGAGTGAAGCCATGAAGGTTGCTGAGGACAAAGAAAAATGGAGTACGCTGGTTAAACGATCATCGGTGGTTACCCAACGACCTTCGAGTAACGGGATAGGATATAATAGGACACTCGCTCTCATTTTAATTTTTTATTACACACGTTGGTGTAGAATAGACCTGTTGGTTAATACTATATTATATTAACCGCACTGAGCTTACCAGGAAAATGTGTACATAGGTATCTATACGTAGATAGGTCTACATAGATATCTATACGTAGATTGGTCTACATAGATATCTATACGTAGATTGGTCTACATAGATGGTTCCTCGTTGAAGCCCTGTCGAGAGTCTTCTTATTCGTCAGATTGTTGTGTCTCTGGCTGTTCATCAGAATGTTTGATATTATACTTTTGGACATGAGCAGTATATTAGACACATTTCATTATCATGATCAAAGCCACATAGACTAATAATAAATTCAATGGTTTATAATTATATAAATAGCACGTTACCTACATACGTGCGTCTCATGGGAAATATTTTTATTTAAAACTATAGTTCTCTCTCTCTCTCTCTCTCTCTCTCTCTCTCTCTCTCTCTCTCTCTCTCTTCCTTGTTTGTGATGACCTCTGGTTGGTCGTTTCTCTCATCTGTGTTTGTAAGATTACCTCTGGTTGGTCGTCTCCTTCTTTGTGTGTGATGACCTGTGGAATGCGCTGTGGTCAGTTTGGCACAATGCTCGCATAGCGTGCAAATGAGATCCTGAGTTCGCTTCCCGACGTTTTCTGATGGGAGGTGTTTCCTCCACAGAAATCCAACTTTAATAGTGACGTTTTTTAGGGTGTGGTTGTTGAGACGCGCGGTTTGAAGTCTCACATTCAGCCCGCACCTTCAGCAGCCCATTGAGCATTACAAGTTGCGAAACTTTACTACAAACAACACAGTAATGACAATTAAACATAATAAACTGAAATTCGAGTTCCATTCCGTCTCCTAATAGTAGTAATGGACTTTCGAGTGATGAATGAGTGAGGTTGTTGTGTGTGTGTGCGTGACAGTGGGTGTAACATGTGAGCATGTGTGTTGGTACAGAAAGCCTCGTTTTAAGCCTGATTGATGATTCGGGGAAAAGCGCATAGTAGTAGTAGTAGTAGTAGTAGTAGTAGTAGTAGTAGTAGTAGTAGTAGTAGTAGTAGTAGTAGTAGTTGTAGTAGTAGTAGTAGTAGTAGTAGTAGTAGTAGTAGTAGTAGTAGTAGTAGTAGTAGTAGTAGTATGACTAATAAAAACCAACAAGGTTGCGGACTCATAAAATCTGGTAATAGTAATACAATTATAGCATTGATTGTTCACAGTAATTTTGAACAGTATGTAAAGTAGTGCAAGAATTCGACCTTTATAACAGTAACACCTACAATGTTATCGCCTGTCCTGTGAGTACACTGCCATGCACCACTGAGCCAAATACGCTCCCTTGAATATTGACAAGTTAAGTATAGCTGCGGCCATCTTTAACTCAAGATAATAATAATAATAATAATAATAATAATAATAATAATAATAATAATAATAATAATAATAATAATAATAGTTATTATAATAATAATAATAATAATAATAATAATAATAATAATAATAATAATAATAATAATAATAATAATAATAATAATACTGGATGCTATATACGCGCCTTTTCCCAAATCAATCAGGCGCAAAGCACATGTCAATAGCGCATGCTAAAAGTCATTTTAAGTAAATTTCATTTATTTCTAACAGTGGGTCAGCGCCGAAGTTCCTTAGCTTTTAAAAGTATTGACCAGTAGTTGCGGTCGTCTTTAAGAGCAATATTATAGTCACATTAAGTAACGGTCTAGTGACTTTAAGTGCAATATCATAGTCACATTAAGTAACGGTCTAGTGACTCTAAGTGCAATATTATGGTCACATTAAGTAACGGTCTAGGGAATTTAAGTGCAATATATTACAGTCACATTAAGTAACGTCTAGTGACTTTAAGTGCAATATTATAGTCACATTAAGTAACGTTCTAGTGACTTTAAGTGCAATGTTATAGTAACATTAAGTAACGTTCTAGTGACTTGGTTAATTCTGAGCGGATTGCTTCATTTATGTATAGCAATTAGTGTAGTCAGCCTCGGCAAATGGAGTGATTAGCTGTGGCGTCACTCACAGCGCATTATTGCAGCAAATGTGCCTCTTGCGATGTGGTTCGAGTCTGACTTACAACAATATTTTGGTTATGTTGTTTTGTTAATAAATATTTTTCTTTTGATTACCTTAAGTAACTATATTCGTTTATCTATTGAAAATGAACGACAATAATGTGTCCCGTTGCTGAATTATGTATTCGATGTATTGATGAAATGTACGTGTAGTACGAATATTAAAGCTGCTATTTCTTCCTAGCTCAGTTCCGATTTGATTATTAAGGACCGATTATAATAACTGCACTGATTGTGAAGGTTTGCAACTATTATATCAGTAGTATTGACCTACAGGCTGTTCAGCTTTAATGCCTCGTCATGATCTATTCTGTTTAGTCTTAGAGCGCAGGGAAGAGTCTGCTGTATATGTCTTTCTTGATGTTGGACAATAGGTATCATTAGAACGAATTAGGGTAAATGTATCTGCACTATTCAAGACACTGGAGCAAAGACTGGGATCCAGACCTATTCACCACATATTTGAGTGATGAATGTGCGTTCGTTGTGTATGCAGGAATGTGTATAACGTGTGAGCGTGTATGTTGGTTATAGATCGCCCTGTTTTGAGCCTGAGTTTGGAATAAGGCGCGTAGAGCATCCATTAGTAGTAGTAGTAGTAGTAGTAGTAGTAGTAGTAGTAGTAGTAGTAGTAGTAGTAGTAGTAGTATAGTTGGTTCATACAGCGCATATGGCGTGTTTGTAATAGTCTTGAGTAATTAGTCTTTAACTTTTAAGTCTAAGCTAGACAGAGTATCGATGCATGAAGGAATCCGCCCTGCAACTGCGGAGGCGTACTAGAGTGTGAAATAAAGCCACCCATGTAGGTGACCTGATTTATCAAAGCCACTGACAGCTAGGTCTACACTATGTTTCAGCGCTGTGGTCAAAGAGCTTAATGATAGAAAGAGGGGGAACTTGGTACAGAACCGCGAGACGAAAGGTACGAGTTATGCTCCCTTGTCGACATGCTGAAAATGGCTTGTGGCAGAAAGTCAAAAGGCGAACGAGTGAAACAGGGCGGTGACTTTTGCACAGCCATCAATTGCCATAATGCCAGATACAAGAAAAGTTGTGTTGGCAAGTCCTTTTTCAAATTTCCAAGAGACAAAGAAAGGTAAATTGCAATGAAAAACTTAATTTTTTTGTGTTTATGTAGGCCTAAACTAAGACCGCAGCAGTGTTGTTAGTGTTAAAACAATCGGAGAGCGGCTTGAATGATTCGTGTTATACCTATGTGCTAAATCCCAAACAGTTTGCTTGCTGACAGTTTACGTTCAACAGGTCGCTCACTGTTTACGTTATTGCTAGGTTGTTTGACTATATTTGTGCTTATATTTCGAAAGTAGATGTCATATTGGCAGTTTGGCTAAGTCTAACTGCTGATGTTAACAAGTTAAATTAGACTAAGTCTGTTTTCTCCTCGTGATCAAATACTGTGCAAGATAACCCCTTACCTAGGCACAAAAATGGTCCTTGATCTGTTGTAATCCATTTTCGTTTGAGTGTAAACGGGGAAAAACATGTAATGTAGAAACTCAGTCCTTGTTCTGATCTGTGAATTTCTGCGCATTAGATCTATATTGCGTGGAATGTTGTAGTCTAGGTTCTGATTGTTCTGTCTGATTAATTAATTATTATTTTCCATGAAGTGACTGATGTTATTAAGCCAGTGATGTGGGAGGTGAGAGGGTTGGGGGGTAGGGGGACACCTGATATAAATTAAATTCACACTATTAGTGAAATATTTTGTTATTGTTCTTTATTGTGATTAATTGATGGAATGACAGAGCTCTCTCTTCCCCCAACCCCCCCTCTCTCTCTCTCTCTCTCTCTCTCTCTCTCTCTCTCACGATTACGGATTTACAGTTTCGAATAAATGAAACAGTCTGTCATGCATATTTTTATTTTAAAATATCTGTCGTTGATTAAAAAAATAATTAATTCCAGGGCAGAAAACGAACCTATGACATACACACATAAGCAGCATAAAAGCACCTAATAAATGTCAATAAGTAAACATAAAAAAGACAGCAGTAGCGGAATGTTAATAATAATGATGGTTAAAAGTTTGGTTTTTGCAAACGTTGCCATAAAAATGTTCTTTTGCAATGGCATAGGCTCAATAAGTTACCACGCACAGATCATTCATATAGCAGATGTTGAAATTTAGCCAGCCCGAGCAAAGGGACATAATCCGTGAGAGCGTCTCGCATTTTTGTATATGACATAATGGAAGTTCCCCCTCTTTACGTAATAAGCTCTTTGCAGTGGTCACGCTTTTTGTGAGCAAAGATTGGGTTTCCTGCTAGCTCAGTGGACAATAAGCTGATTTTCGATGCCGTAGGTAGCGGGGTCGAACTTTGCTTGGGACGACCTTACATGATTTCGGTACGAGACTTTTCAGGACACCGAGCTGGGGTTTTCTCCGGGTACTCCGGTTTTCTCCTTCCCTTCAATAATGGTATTGGATGCAGTCAATTAAAAATTCAAAAAATATAAATTGATTTCTATTTCGACTTTCGACTTATAGAGATTTCTTTAAATCGCCGCGCTTTGAGTTGGATTGAAGAAAACGCGCGAGATTGTATCCTGTATTTTTAATTTGTATTATTATTATTATTATTATTATTATTATTATTATTATTATTATTATTATTATTATTATTATTATTATTATTATTATTATTATTATTGTTATTGTTATTATTATTATTATAAATGTAAATTGACTGATTCCATGGATTGATTGATTACTATAGCTTGTCAAACTACAGACAGTGCATGTTATAATGAGACAAGTTTATGTTTGTATGCCAAACACCGGTGGTGCTACATCTACTTCAAAACAATAGATGCCTGCTTGGGTGGCCATTTTGAAAATAATAAATGAGTTGGGTGATTTTTGCTGATAGGCAACAAGGTGCAGCGATTAAGTGCAGCAAGATGCAAGCCATTCAAATTTATTTCTACACACATAGCTGAAAGTCAACATTTTTTAAAAGTGGTAATTTTCGTAGCGATGTGACTCGGTTTTTAGGTTTAACGAAAGCATATAATAATGCGCCTCTATCTAAACTATCTTGCTAGCAAAATTATTATCAAAATCGGTTCTGCCAATTCTGATATAAAGGCCAAAACGTGTTTGTAATAATAATTAACCTCAGCGACTTTGACCTTTAAGAAAGAGAAAAGGTTGAATGACACAAATGGCTGGGTAGTGGTTAAAATATATGCATTGTAAAAATTATTAAAATCTGATAAGTCATTCTTGATATAAGGCAAGCCTATGTTTTTGAAGAAAATAAATGGTGGAATTGTAAGCGACTACTACTGGTCGACAAGCGGATTGCCATCAAATTATTGGTCACGAGTTCGATTATACCTGCATTGGTGTATACAAAAAATCATTAAAATCCATTTAGCTTTTATTTGCGATATAGAATAAAACGTGTTTAGAAAAAATTGGCCCCAGCGACCATGACCTTGCTTATGATGGAACGGAAGGCTGGTTAATTACCCAGGTAATGTTTGTACGACGTTTGGTCAAGATCCGTTCAGTGTTTTCTTTAGGCGTGCAACGGAGTGACAGACCGACATTTGGCTCGTTCCACATATGTGAAAATACACAAATGACTTTAATGTCCAAAAACAAACACAACAACAAAAACTATACCATTTAGCTTAGTGGTTTAATTTTGGGGAATAACTATTATTTGCACAGTATGAGTTAGCCTAAGTATAAGAAGTTCCAAAAAGTAAAAACGAGTGAAATTGCCTATGTAGATTCAAAGGCGCATGAACCAAGTGGAATGGATCCTCCAAAGGAAAGACGGAGTGGATTCTCGCTAGCATACCGGTAGTAGGTATCATTTATAGAGGTAGTAGGTATCATTTATAGAGATAGTAGGTATCATTTATAGAGGTAGTAGGTATCATTTATAGAGATAGTAGGTATCATTTTATAGAGGTAGTAGGTATCATTTATAGAGGTAATAGGTATCATTTATAAAGGTAGTAGGTATCATTAATAGAGGTAGTAGGTATCATTTATAGAGGTAGTAGGTATCATTTATAGAGTAATAGGTATCATTTATAAAGGTAGACGGTATCATTAATAGAGGTAGTAGGTATTATTTATAGAGGTAGAAATGTACGACTGCTACCAATATGCTATGGGGGATCGACTTTCTTGTTGCTATGGAGGATCCATAACACTTGGTCAATGCCCCTGTGGTTGATTCCCCAGATCATGTAATGGCCTCTTTTTCTGTTCGCGACTTACGACTGATGTTGGAGAATCAGGTCACTAAATACTCTTTGTGATGTCTGAGCTTGGGTGTGTCTCTCAAACAATGGCGACCGTAAGCCTAATACTCTTGCGTGGCTAATGGTGGTTGTGGTGGTGGTGGAAGTGATGGTATTATTATTATAATAGATGACTCAGTCGCTGCTTCCACGTGATACAATCGATCTGTAATGTTTCTTCTTCTGTTTCTTTCTTTCTATTTATTTTTGTCTTTCTGTCTTTCGTTTTTTTGTTTCTTTCTTTCTTTGCTTCTTTGTTTCTTCTTCTTCTTCTTCTTCTTCTTCTTCTTCTTCTTCTTCTTCTTCTTCTTCTTCTTCTTCTTCTGCTGTATTCATTATTTTCTGTTCGTTCTTCTTCCTTCTCCTTTATCCCCTAATATTCCTTCTCTTTTCCTCTCTTCCCCTCTACTCTTCATCTCTACTCTTCTACTCTTCATCTCTACTCTTCTACTCTTCATCTCTACTCTTCTACTCTACTCTTCTACTCTTCATCTATACTCTTCTACTCTTCATCTCTACTCTTCTTCTATACTCTTCATCTCTACTCTTCTACTATACTCTTCTACTCTTCTTCTCTACTCTTCATCTCTACTCTTCTACTCTTCATCTCTACTCTTCTACTCTTTATCTCTACTCTTCTTCTCTACTCTTCATCTCTACTCTTCTACTCTTCATCTCTACTCTTCTACTCTTCATCTCTACTCTTCTATGAAATCATCCTTAATTTGTCACACTGTTTTCAGGCTATTGATCAGTGCAAAAATACTATGAAGCCCGGAGGATGTTGTCACAATGTATAGATCCATAAGCTGAACGAATCTTGTTGGCAATTATGTTTCATTTGTGAGTGTGCATTGCAGCTATCCAATATTTGAACTAACATCTCCACAGTTATAGTGTAATTATTGAACATAGAGACAGAAACAGAGAGATATAAACGCTACAAATACTAATATATGAGAGCCTCCTTAGTGCCTTTGTGTTTTATTTGTGATGTGCTTTTTAAAAAATCTTACTTTATGTTATTTCCTATTATTATCGGGAGAGAGAGAGTGTGTGGGAGAGAGAGGGGGAGAGGGAGAGGGAGAGTTGGGAGAGAAAGGGGGTGGGAGAGAGAGAGAGAGAGAGAGAGAGAGAGAGAGAGAGGGAGAGAGAGAGAGATTTTATAAACAATGATTGAGATTTTAGGTTAAAGCCTAGTCTTACAATCTGTCCTTGCATCATTCACTCATACACACACGAAAAAACACAAAGACACCTAGCTACATACATACAGAGAGAAAGAGATGTTTTATACTTCGACGTGCAACAGTTCTGTACTTTGGATTGGAGTGGCAGCATCAGCAAGCAGGACAATGAAAGATTACAAAAGTTCATCAAGAGAGCAAGTGGGGTGGTTGGGAGGAGACATGACACTTTGCATCAACACAGGAATGACCACTGACCGACAGGCTACAGAAGATTTTGACCGACGACACGTACCCAAGCAGACCTGAATTTGACAGCAGACGGTTAGACAGAAGCTTAAGATTCAGACAGCCATGCACGAGAACCACACGCTACAGAAACTCATTCATTCCATCTGCAAATCATATCTTCAACTCCCAAGTGGGGCGTTACGTGGTGGTGCTGTCGCTCTGGGAACGGATTTGGGGTCCTTTTTTCTCTCCTTCTGTGATAGTAGACTAGGTATTTTTACACTTTATTGTCGGTCTGCTTTCTTCTTTAGTTACACTGATGGAGAATGATAACGTGTGGTGGATATAGTATTAATTTTTTGTTTTGTTGTATTATAGACTTCCCTTAATAGGCCTATACAGTTAATGCATTGTTTTACACTCTTTTTTTTAGTAAGAGTGTAGGTGGGTGATAATATGATGTGAATATGTGATGTGAATCTGTTATTTTTGCATGGTTTTTGATTAATTCATTTTATAAACACATAGTCAAGCTTGTAATTTCTATTGTAGAGATGAATGGAAATGTATTGTATTGTATTGTTTTGTATGGTATCTGAGCTGTTATAGCACCAGTGCCTTTATCCAGTCCAGTGAATTCAACGCATTTTTATTAACCACAATGAAAAATGGATACAACACATTACATCTCAGCAGATAAAGATATCTTTAAACAAATAAAAATAGACATATTATATAAAATCCCAAATAACCATTGATTGATTGATTGATTGATTGTTGCTTTAGGTCCAGCGGACTCTTCCGAGCCAAATCAGGACCGGCCAAATAACCATTACTAACAACTACATTCCCACACCAGTTATAACAATAGGACTATTAATGTCACACCAGTTATTACAATAGGACTATTATTGTCACCCCGGTTATTACAATAGAATTATTATTCTCGCACCAGTTATTACACTAGTACTATTATTATCACACCAGTTATTACAATAGAACTATTATTGTCACACCAGTTATTACATTACCACTATTAATGTCACACCAGTTATTACAATAGAACTATTAATGTCACACCAGTTACTACAATAGAACCATTACTGTCACACCAGTAATTACAATAGACCTATTATTGTCTGTAACGCACGGATTTTGCGTTAAATCACATTACATTACATAATTGTTGCTTTAGGTCCAGCGGACTCTTCCGAGCCAAAGCAGGACCGGACAACCCCCAATCCGCATAAAAGATCTGCCGAAACAACCCTAGTGGGAAAACTGAATGCCCTCCACCAGCCAGTCACTTTACAATAAAGACATCCCACGCAGTGGACGGCTGAGGCTTCACCCCAACTTATCGAACCCCCGTTTACAAAAACAAAATAGAATACAAACATCATTATAAATTATCAACAAAACACATACATGTATATAAAATGCCTACATTGCTAAATAATAACATCATAGGAAGCCCTAGTGACCACCTGGCAGAAAGCGTCCAACATTCCCAAGCTGATCCAACAGACCTCATACACAAACAAGGAGTCTTGTCCCGGAAGAGTTTTCAAGAAAAAAGGTAGATGACTGGTCTAGCGAAGAAGAAGATAGTATAACAGATTGATAGAACAGAGCAGGAATGAGAAAGAGCAAATGAGAAAGACAGCGACAGTGGGAATTTAAAGCACTAAATTTCCAGAAAGTGGGGATATATATACATATATATACACACACACATAACTATGAATAATCTAATGAAATGAGTGTGTGCGTGTGGCTGTCTGACGTTCAGTCTAAGGATGCATACTCTATCTCTGTTTACTCTTTATTTTCATCCACCACCACACACGTGCTTACAAACAAGGACAAAGACTACACAGTTATCTCTCTTTGCCCTTCTGTTTTAGCTATTTCCACTTATTCATATACAATACAATAACATTAAATCATACAATTCTTATCATCATATAAATAAGTTCACACAGATAGTCAATAAGTGGCTTATAGGCTAATATACAGATCACAGCAATTATTCAGTGAGTGGCTAATACGGGGGTCTTTGTCTCTCTCTTAAGACGTCACTTGCCTCTACACATTGTTCTGATGTTGTCACTGTCAATAATGACACACGACCTGTTGGAGATTCCTGATCTCTCAGTATTAAGTATTAACGATTCTACTCACTGTTTCACAGAAAATCACTAGACATGGTATACACAGCCGATGCTAGGATAGATAGACGCTGGGGAACACTGCAGGTGAACCCGTAGCTCAGGTCTGGAGACTTTCTTTGCCCACCGTTGCTGCACGCCTGCACCAGTGATGGTTGGTCGAAGGTGAGATGATGGCGTTGATGGTGTCCACATCCGGTCTTGTACAGTAGATGGACGTCATAAGGTCAACTCGATCAGCCACATACCAGGAAGTTTCCACTCCGAACCAGCCGCTGTATACAACATTTGTACAATCGTAAATTTGTTCTCGTATGCTTAAAGAGTCTATGTGCATCTCTGACACATTATTATATTTCAGAGTGCTTGAAGATCCTTTTCTTTCGTAGAATATCTTCTCTATGCCTCCCACTGATACAGTCATTATTGTCACAATTCTTATGACAATACCTATAGCCACTTTAACACCGTACACACATTGTGTAGCCTATAACACAATGGGCTATGAGCCCAACTTTATAACCACAGCTCACCTTCAATTCATAACATATTACTGCACATTCATTCATCATTAGTATAAATTATACAACTGAATTACATTTCTATTTCAGCCCCATATCTTCACATATGAATGAATACAACATGGCATCATAATTATAAACTGCATCACATATAATAATTACATGACCAAATACGGTATTTACATCAGTTACCGTACTTCCTGCAAACAATGGATTCTTCTGCACTATCACAATAATTCATAAAAAGCAATACTTTCCATTTTCGTATGAATAACTTCTTAGCGTATTATAAATACTGATAATAATAATAATAATAATAATAATAATAATAATAATAATAATAATAATAATAATAATAATAATAATAATAATAATAATAATAATAATAAAAACCTGTATTCTAGATACAGCTACACTATTCCAATAGAGAAATCCCGAGTTCCTAGAGCTCCACAGAACACGTCTTTCCCTTTCAACTGGTATGTACTCTGACTAAAAATCAGTTCACTCTAATATTAAAATTTCGACACACGAACTTCCGCCCTTACGCTAGTGACGTCAAAACATCTATTTATACAAACGTATACGAAATGCGTTCGTTACAGTCACTCCAGTTAGTACATTAGAACCAATAATGTCAAACCAGTTATTACACTATTACTATTATTTTCACACCAGGTATTACACTTTCACTATTATTGTCACAACAGGTATTACACTATCACTATTAATGTCACATCTGCACGCACACAGGTTTCAGTTTGTTCAGTTGTTTCACTACGTATACATACACCCACATAACAAAATGTACTGAACATTTTATTTGACTGACCAACCGCTCATCAAACTCTTCATGGGTTCTTTTAGCTGGTAAGTGCGCAAACATATGCATAATTATATAAACATCCAGGGAGGTCATTATCATGCTCTCAAAGGTGGACAGATAATGCAACCTACCGGCGATATATACATATGCATCATTGACATTTACATTTGTAATGAAATGGAAGTGAGGTTTAAACTGAAACACAAACGCACTGAGGATGCTATCATATATTACTATTAGTAGGGTTTGTAATTCTCTTGTCTCTGTCTCCATGTTCAACAGTTATACCATAACCGGAGATGTTTGTTAAAATATAGGAAAGTTCAAATATAATAGGAAAGTTCAAATATAGGAAAGTTCAAATATAATAGGAAAGTTCAAATATAGGAAAGTTCAAATATTGAAAAGCTGCATCCTTACTTCACTCACCATACCACTACATTCTCCATCTCCCCCACTTTCTATCTCCCACACATTTCTCCCCACCCCACCCCCTAGCCCCCCCTCTCTCTCTCTGTCTCTATCTGTAACTTCCTTAATGATGATTGATGATCTAATAAGCTTAATTAATTACGAACGGGAGGGAGAGCGGGGTAGAGGTGGGAAGGGGGGGGGGGGGTAGGAGAAGCTAAGTTGACTAAACGTTGAGAAGCGCAGCCTAATTTTAAATGGTTCAATGGTCCAGTAGTTTCATACTTCTCACAGAGAGGTTTAAAGGGAAAATGGGGTAGTAGGGACACGTGAAAACATGTTACGTTATATTCCTTACAATACGGGAGCTGTTACTGTATGTCTGTTGTTATAACGTCTTTACAAGCTCCACAGCGCGCTCAAGGCGCTGACCGAAACAGGATCTACCTCCAGCCTCCAAAAGCGCCAACGTTCTCCTTTCTGCGCATCGTGTAACGCCCAGACAGCTGAGCAGTCCTGGACGAGGACTGGGGTCCTAGTTTTTGGTGGTTGTGTTTATGCAACTAGCACTCGCCTCTCTAGGACACGAGCGTCAGGATCTTTAAATCTAATGCGATGGAATGCATGCGCGCACCGACTAGACCTCGGTGTATACACTCTTCTGAACGTTTGCCGGAGTTTTATTGACCAAGCTTTCAAATGTGGCTACCTATATTTTGCTATCGCAGACGACCAAGCAAGATGCGCTTTTACCATTATTTCCTGAGCCTATCCTGTCCCGTAACCCGGAGGTCGTAGGGGCACCACAGATGATCGTTTAACCAGCATACTCCATCTTTTTCTGTCCTCAGCAGCCCTGAGGTCCGCTCAGTGTCAAACCAGTCCATTCTCGAATGTTGTCCTCCCACCTCTTTTTCGGTCTCCCTCTTCTTCTACCTCCTTGCACTGTGCCTTGCAGAATAGTCTTTGCAAGGCCTGATGATCTGGTGACGTGGCCACACCATCGGAGTTTCCGTTTCTTCACCACTGTGAGCAGGTCATCGTGTTGTCCAATGGCTTGTGTGATGGTCTGTCGGACTTCGTCGTTGGTGATGTGTTGGGTGTAGGAAATGCCCAGAAGTCTTCTGTAGCACCTCATCTCCAGGCTTTGTATTCTTCTTTGGAGATCTGCTGTGAGGGTCCATGCTTCGCAAGCATATAGGAAGATGGAGATGACAAGGGAGCGCAGCAGTCTTACTTTGGAATATAGACTGATGGTCCTGTCTTTCCAAATGGGCTTCAACCTTGTCAGGGCAGCAGTTGTTTGTGCGATCCTGGAGAGGACTTCCTGTCGGGACCCATTGTCTGATACAATGTCTCCTAAATATTTGAAGTTATGCACTGTGTTGAGGGATTGGCTTTGGACTTTGATGTCCGTGTTGATGCCATTGGTGTTGTTGGTCATCAATTTGGTCTTCTCTGCACTTATTTCCATTCCATAAGCTCTGGGGGTGGTGTCAAGCCTCTGTACCAGCTGTTCAAGTTCTTGTTCCCCCCCCAGCCAATCCATCAATGTAATCCGCAAAACGAAGATTGGAGATTGCTCTACCCCCTGTGCTGACTGCCTTCATGATCTGCAAGAGCATCTGACATGATGCGCTCTAGGAAGATGTTGAAGAGTGTTGGAGAGAGTAGGCATCCTTGACGCACACCGATTGTTGTTCTGAACCAATTTCCTGAGCACCGCGGTACATTTATAAACTGTTACTGTTGTTGCTGTCAACATACAACTACTCCCAGTCCTAGTGTAATATTGATGAGAGAGAGAGAGAGAGAGAGAGAGAGAGAGAGAGAGAGAGAGAGAGAGAGAGAGAGAGAGAGAGAGAGAGAGAGAGAGAGAGAGAGAGAAAGAGAGAGAGAGCGAGAGAGAGAGAGAGAGCGAGAGAGAGAGAGAGAGAGAGAGAGAGTGACCTGATTTTGTGTTTTAATTAAAATAATGAAGGAATACACACAGGCGAGCAGGTCTAAATGAGACAGAGTGATAGAGACTAGGACAAGGAACATGCTTTTCTTGCTTCAATGACATTGAGGATTTAGTCGACAAAGCAGAGTTTGTGTTTTTTAATTAGCAGTTACCAAACCACAAGCTACTCCGAACACTTTACAGCTTAGCATCTGTGATATAGAGGAGAACTTAGTTTTGCTTGAATAATATGGATGATTTAGAGAAAGCATAACATTTTCTTTTAATTACCAGTTAGTCTGTACTAAGTCACCTACACACGCACATAGGCCTAAACTGTGCAGCTGAACTTCAGCGTGAATTCAGTTATAGAGAGAGAAAATTATTATTTCCTGACTGACGTTAACGATATAGAGAAAGCGGAGAGTGTTTCTAATTAGAAAATACTGAGTGACACACATACAGAGGTCTGACCGCTGTACAGTGTAGCCTAAGTGATATAGCCGGAATAATATTTTGGCCTTCAGGCTATGTAGTCAGTGCGTCAATTTGAATAGACATGGTATCCTATACGCAAAACATGGACCCTCACTGCAGATCTACAACTAAGAATACAAAGCATGGAGATGAGGTGCTACAGAAGACTTCTGGACATTTCCTATACCCAGCACATCACCAACGACGAATTCCGACAAACCATCACACAAGTTGTTGTTGTTGGATAGATTAGTGTCCCCAGACACCTGAGAATATAGGGGACGTAAATACAAAGTCTAAAATATTAAGAAGTTACATAGTATTACACAAGCCATTGGACAACACGATTACCTGCTGCTCACAGTGGTGACAAAACGGAAATTCCGATGGTATGGCCACGTCACCAGATCATCAGGTCTTGCAAAAACCACGCTGCAAGGCACAGTGTAAGGAGGTAGAAGAAGAGGTAGTCCGAAAAAGAGGTGGGAGGACAACATTCGAGAATGGACTGGTTTGACACTGAGCGAAACAATCAGGGTTGCTGAGGACAGGGAAAGATAGAGTACGCTGGTTAAACGTTCATTTGTGGTGCCCTACGACCTACGAGTTACGGGATAGTATAGGACAGGATGGTATCCTTATGCACATGTAAAGTAATAAATTATATACTCATGCAGTCTGTACGCACCAAATAAAAAAAAATGCCGTCAAGCTGTGCAGTTTGTATGTGCAAGTAAATAAATTATATATAGTCATTCTCTGTGTATGCAGTCAGTTTCTTTATGTGAAAATACATTTCGCCTTCCAGGTATTATAGTCAGGATTTGGGGGGGTCATTTTGAGAGCATGTGCTGTGTGTGAAGAGGCATAACATAACACAATCCATCGGAGCAATTAAACAATATATGCACATCTTACCTGCAGTTATATAACATTAAAACAGTCAGACAGTTTAAATTAACATTAAATAATCAGTCAGTCCCTACTGATAAAAATGTACAGCGCAGCCAACATAGGATGAAACATGCAGTTCCTATCATGTGCATGAACATGAGATGAAACATGCAGTTCCTATCATGTGCATGAACATGAGATGAAACATGCAGTTCATATCATGTGCATGAACATGGGATGAAACATGCAGTTCCTATCATGTGCATACCAACAAGTATACACAACGGCCAGCAGTGCAGCTGAATAACGACGCAAGTCAGCCTAAGCATGTGACAAAATGTGTAATTCGCAGATTACGTGCAGGTGAACGGAACTAGTGTGCGGTCAGTTTCTGTACCGCAATACATAAGTCAGTGCATGTGAACATATCTACAGTCAGTCCCGTGCAACTGAATGCATGTGAAGTCAGTCAGCGCGTGTGAAAAATATACAAACAGCATGTGCAAATACGAAACAAAACATAGAGTTTGTGCAAATAGCTCAGTCAACCACTATGCAGTCAGTTTGTGCATGTCAGTAAACTAAGATGTCATCGCTTCGATCGACCCTAAAGCGTTTGTTCTGTGCCGGCCAAAAATCCCATGGAGCTAAGCGAAAGGTATTATTTTAAACATTTAATACATTTTGTTGTTTTTCGGATCGTTCTTGTTTTGTTTTGTTTTTTTAATTTAATTTTTTTTGGCAGTTATTATCGTTGTCAGCAACGGTAGTGGCAGGAACGCTGGAGTTGTCGTCATCATCATCATCATCATCATCATCATCATCATCATCATCATCATCATCATCATCATCATCATCATCATCATCATCATCATCATCATCATCATCATTGTAGTAGCCGTCGTTGTCGTCATCACCATCACCATCTTTATCATCATCATCATCATCATCATCATCATCATCATCATCATCATCATCATCATCATCATCATCATCATTATCATCATCATCATCATTTATCATCATCATCATTTAATTTGCATCCGCTTTTTTGTTGAAAACCTTGGGTATGTTTTGTGAACAATTATGTTAAGCGTATTCCGCTGCCATTCTCTCATCTTTTGTCTATGTCTGATCCGTAAGTGTATAAACGGCTGTAAATATTTATACTGTTTTTCTTCCTGGGCCTAACCGGGCATATAGATAGCTGTGAATAGGTTTTTTGCTATTCTATTTTCTGTCTTTTTTGTCATTTGTGTACATAGCTGTAAATAGTATATTTTTGTCTTTTTTGTAATTTATGTACATAGTTGTAAATAGTCTGTACCTTTACTGTCCCGTCTTTTGGAGTATTGTAGCAAAAGTGATGTTTCATCGAGTGCATGTATTTATATGTAATGACTATGTAAAGCGTGGTGAGTCTGGTCATAGGCTGGAGTACCCGCTATATAAAAATCCGTTATTATTATTATTATTATTATTATTATTATTATTATTATTATTATTATTATTATTATTATTATTATTATTATTATTATTATATGTTTATTTTATGGTGCGGTTTATATCGCCACATGTGGTGTTACATTTCGTGTTTTCATTATTAATGTTATATTAGGATGCACATATTGTTCCTCTAATTGTAAAAGGTTTGTATCTGCCCTGGTGTAAAGGTCCGCTATATTTTGCATATGCTTTTTTTTTCGATATTGGGTACTAAAAATGTAGGCAATATTGTTTCGATTACAAATTTATATAAAACGTAGAATGAAAAGTAGAAAGCAATAACCTTGTATTGTATTGTATTGTAGATGGCTGAAGACATAAATTGAATTAATAATTAATTTAGCTAAACAATTAATTAATCAATTTTTCAGGAACTGTGACCAACTGTCTCACTGACCAACTAGCTGCCTGTCGTCCTGACGGATGGATGACATGTTTTTATGACTGAACGACAGACTAGGTTTGACTTACCGACTGACTCGCCAACTGCCTCAACAGATTTGATGGCGGACGGCGTTGTTGACTCTATTACTGAGTGACCAATTTACTTCTTGTGATTTGCATACATGCTTGTTGTGTTAAAGATGTAGTCATTATCCTCATCATTCTCATCCTCCTCTTCATCATCATCATCATTATCAGCAGCAGTAGCAGCAGCCCAGCCGCAACCATCGTAGTCGTCACCTGCGTCATCATCATCAACACATCATCCTCAGCAGCAGCAGCAGCAGCATGTTATCATCATCCTTTATATTATTATTATTATTATTATTATTATTATTATTATTATTATTATTATTATTATTATTATTATTATTATTATTATTATTATTATATCATCATCATCATCATCATTATTATCATTAACCCCCGTTGGGGGTGCCGGGGGTTTCTGTATAAATAGTATCCCCACTTTTTGGAAATCTAGTGCTTTAAATTCCTCTGTCGCTGTCTTTCTTACTCCTGCTCTGTTCTATCAATCTCTTTTTCGCTAGACCAGTCACCTACCTTTTTACTTGAAAACTCGTCCTGGACAAAACTCCTCATTTGTGTGTGAGGTTTGTTGTATCAGCTTGGGAATATTGGACGCTTTCTGCAAAATGGTCACTACGGCTTCCTATGATATTATTATTTAGCAATGCAAGCATTTTATTTGTATGTATTTTGTTTTTGTTATTTTATAATGATGTTTGTCTCCTATTTTGCATTTGTAAACGGGGTTCGAAAAATTAGAGTATAGCATCATCGTCCCCTGCGTGGGATGCCTTTATTGTACAGTAACCGGCTGATGGAGTGCCTTCAGTGTTACCACTGGGGTTGTTACAGCAGATCTTTTATGCGAATCAGGGGTGAGTCCTCTTTCAGCCAAGTTGTGGTTTTGATTTTTGTTGTCATGATTCGGCTTTTTGCAGTCCGCTGTGTTACGTTTGAGACGCACGATAGATCCGATCGTTTTGCTTTGCAAAGCATGCAATAACAAAGTGTACTTACCTTTGATTTGATTTTGCGTTGTTGTTAGAAGAAGCTTTGTATCATGTTGGTACTTTTCGTTGGTCGATATTTTTGGAGAATTTTCTAGAAGTACTTGTTTGCTATCGATTGAAGCATTTAGACAAATATAGTGGTAGCTAAGAGATTCTTCTAACCTAAATAAAGTTATATGACGTAAGACAGTGCACAGTTTTGGTGACGATCTTTTTTCTGATTGGCTGATATTGCGTCACACTGGAATGTTCGAACATTCTCTGGATTATAGAGGGACTATATAGGTGATGCAATGTGTCTGCGAGGAGAGATCACTGTCCCCTATACGCTTTGTGTCCAGGGACGTTAATTTGATAACTAAACTAAACTAAACTGCGAGGAGAGTGAAGAGTGAAAAAAGCGATTGAGCGATCTTGTATGCAGTTGTTGATGTACGCTGAATAAAGTTGGAAAACTTCATACGATGACTACTGCCTTGTTGCTGAGTGAACAGGTTGCGTGGATAAACGAATCTGAGTCACACTTACCAGGATTCAAGCATCGGGGCTGAATCAACTACTGATTAAAAAACAACAACAACAGTTTAACACGCTGGATCCTGTTAGCGATGAATAACTAACTAATTTATCATTATCACCATCACCATTAAGCGTATTCGTATATGGATATCACAGTGGTTTGCATGAATAATAATAATTGTTTGTTTACAAAGCGCATTTCATTAAACAAGCGGAAATGCAGATTGCGCTTGTCACGAACGCACTCACACACACACACACGCATACGCACGCACACACACGCATACGCACGCACACACGCATGTACGCACACACACACACGCAAAACACACACACATACACACACACCCATACACACACCCACACACACACACGCACACACACCCACACACACACACACAAAGGCCTACAGAAACATGTACGAACAACACATCAATACAAAGCACAACAATCAGTAAGGACAAGGTACATGATTAAAGGCGTAATTTGAATACAGTAAACATACAACACAGTTATACAAACACTAACACAGTAAGTATACAGCACAGTTATACAAACACTAACACAGTAAATATGCAACACAGTTATACAAACACTAACACAGTAAATATACAACACAGTTATACAAACACTAATACAGTAAACATACAACACAGTTATACAAACACTAATACAGGAAACATACAACACAGTTATACAAACACTAATACAGTAAACATACAACACAGTTATACAAACACTAACACAGTAAATATGCAACACAGTTATACAAACACTAACACAGTAAATATAAAACACAGTTATACAAACACTAATACAGTAAACATACAACACAGTTATACAAACACTAATACAGGAAACATACAACACAGTTATACAAACACTAATACAGGAAACATACAACACAGTTATACAAACACTAATACAGGAAACATACAACACAGTTATACAAACACTAATACAGTAAACATACAACACAGTTATACAGTAAAATGGTACTAGGTTAAGAAAATTCCAAACAAATTCCGAAACTTACAGGTGAAAGTCCAAAACTATATCTATATCTATATCTATATTTATATATATATATATTCATAAATTCAAACATAAAATCAATACAATCAATTAAAAGATGGCATAATTATTAAAGCATTCAATGATAAGATAACAGTAGCTCTCTGGGCAATCTGTCTGCTACAGACTTATTTATTATATCTTGATCGTAAAGAGCTTAGAAATCGTGCAACATTTCATACAAGGCTTGGAGTAGCATTGATGATGATGATTGATGATGATGATGCATCGATGATGATGATGATGATGATGATGATGATGATGATGATGATGATGATGATGATGATGATGATGACGACGACGACAACGACGGCGGCCATCACCACCACCACCACCACGACGATGATGACGACGATGACGATGATGATGATGATGATGATGATGATGATGATGATGATGATGATGATGATGATGATGATGATGATGATGATGATGATGATGATGATGATGATGGGAAGGAGGAGGAGAAGAAGTAAAGAAAAAAATAGAAAAGAAGAAACATACTTTATTAAACCTAAGGCTATTGGCCGTTGTCACGCAGCCAGCAAAATGTGGGAGAACCTTAGAGTGCTGCTTACATAGGCATTGAGCTGGTATGTGCATCACATACATTTTTGAAACCCTAAATACTGTCATTTGTTTCCATCTGCATGTCTGCTGTCTCTTTGTATCTCTCTGTATATCTCTGTCTCTGTCTGTCTCTGTCTGTCTGTCTCTCTGTCTGTCTCTGTCTCTCTCTGTCTCTCTGTCTGTCTCTCTCTGTCTCTCTCTCTCTCTCTCTCTCTCTCTCTCTCTCTCTCTCTCTCTCTCTCTCTCTCTCTCTCTCTCTCTCTCTCTCTCTCTGTAAATATTTTGGTTTGTAGGTGGGTTGCTTGCATCGTTGGGTTTTGGTTGTACAACGGCAACAAGTACATCACTCCTACTACCTCATGCGCCAAGAATATCTACAACAAACACAACAACATGAAGAAGAAGAAGAAAAAGAAGAAGAAGAAGAAGAAGAAGAAGAAGAAGAAGAAGAAGAAGAAGAAGAAGAAGAAGAAGAAGTTGATGATTGTATTCAATGCTATGTTTCAGGGAGTTCACCTGGACGAGCCAGGGTCGCCGACAGTGGAGGAAGTGGTATTACAGCTCAGCGACCCCCAGAGACATCCGCCAACCTGCGTCCGCCCCACTGACCTTGACCTTAGCTGCGGGCGGCAAGAAAAGGTCAAGGACAAGAAGAGGTCGGCCAGCTCAGTCGGCATCGCGGGGGACGAGGAAGGCATGACGGCAGGCCGCGTGCAGTCCACGTCCTACTCTCTCTTCTCGCTCGCTGCCGCTTCCGGCGTAAGTGACGTCACTTCCTGTCGTTTGCAACAACAGTTGCTCAAGCAGGACTCCGAAGAGCGTGCGTCTCATTCTCGTACTAACGCGGACACTGTGAAAGTCAACAGAAAGCCTTCGCGACAAAACAGTGGGGAAAGTGTGTTCAGCAGAGGAAAGGACACCGCCTGCCTCCACTTCATAGTGGATAAGACTCAGAACGGTGCTCAGGACTGTGAGCAGTCTGAGCCTGAGCCTCCCAGTGACTGTGGCCTCATAGCGGGGCGGGACATCAGTATATTGCGGGAGAAAAAGGCCAGCCTTCGCAACAAGTTCTATGCCGACGTGCTGGGCAGTGAAGAGTCCAAACAGATGATGAAAGACTATGACCATTTCCACACCCTCCCCATCAACACCTCCCGTTCTGCCGCGTCTGTCGCCAAATCTCCCGCAGCATCTTCACACACAGCAGCCCCGTCCTCCAACTGCAATACTCACCAAGCAGCAGCAAGCTCAAAATACTCACCCACTGCCTTTCCTTCATCGTCTTTCTCTTCAATATCTACCTCACACAAAGCAGTATCGTCTCTTTCGTCGTCAGCGATGCAATCGACAACGACAGTAGGAGGAACATTAAATGACGGCACCTCTAAAACAGGCCTGGCAAACAATGTATTTTCTCCCAACGCAGGTTCTTCTTCGTCTTCTTTCTCCGCATCTAACACCTGCAGAGAGAGCGCTGTAAGTAACAGTAGTAGCATTGTCAAATCCACTATGGCTTCAAACGCAAAAACACAGGAGATGGAAGGGAAGCATAGTATTAAGAATATTGTGGATTCAAGGTCTACTACCACCACACTGGAGAAATCACCATCAGTATTCAGGAAAACAGAAGAGGCAGAAAGCACACCGAGGTATAAGTCGTGTTTGAAATCTGACAGAATGTCTATAACGTCGTTAACGTCGTCACAGTCTTCATCGGTACATCAACAGGAAAGGCACTCGCTGTCACAGCAGGTTAGTAAAAGGAGCTCTTCTGTGACCTCCTCGTCTGCAACATCTCACAACTCATCTGCAGTATTAGAAACGTCTTTCGAAAAGGCTTCGCCGTCGACGCTACACAGTTTCTCAGTAATAGACAGTGTGCAACGAAGGAGCGAGTTGTCGGACACCATGGTAGCAACACAGCAACAGGAGCTAAGAGGCCAAGGCATTTCCAGAGTAAAACCTGCAGAAGGTTCATCTACAGAAGCAAGGCAACGAACAACGATGACGACAGGATCCTCAGGGACCGACATACGAATCACGGAAAAGAGAAATCGGGTGGACGTTGAATCCACGGCAAGACTTCATCGCTCATCGGTTATGAAAGAAAAACGCACTGAAGCCGAATCGACGGCACAGAAAACCCGCGACGCGCTCGATCCTCCCAACTCGCTGCGGAGACGCCCCAGACCTCTTCAGGCAGAAAAGCAGGACGACCTCCCAAAACAGGCTGCAGGGGTATCGCAGCAACCGACAAATATTCTATCATCGGTTTCTAAAACAGGGCGGGAAAAGCCCTCGTGTGAGGCTCAAAGCCTCACTAAGTTGCACCGCTACGACGACGGTTTAAAACAGCAGAGTCTGGAGATCGATGATCTGTCCACGGAGGGCAGCAGTTCCATTGTGTCATACGACCACAGCTCCGTCGCCTCGTCCTCCACAACCTGCGGAGACAGTCCAAGACAAGACTATCATGATCATCATCATTACCATCATCATCCACACTATCATCCCCACCACCTCCGTGGAAAACATCAGTGCCATCAGGAGCATCACAGAGAAGGAGAGAGAGAGGTGGCCTCAAAATGTAGCGACGGCGATGGCGAGAACAAGCCGGAGAAGGAAACAGAAGGAAAAAAGTGCCAAGATCTCTCCCACCCTTCTCCTCGACTTGTCAGAAAATCCGCCACCACCACCCAATTCAACTCTCACCACCACGTTCATAACATCTGCTCTTCAACCACTCACCCCCATTCTGCTTCCTTCGATTGCGACTCTACGCCTGACTTCTCAGACAACGAGGACAGCGGAGGAGACGCAGGTGGAGGAGGAGGTGGTGATGGTAGCGGTGGGGGTAGAGGAGGAGGAGGAGGAAGCAGGGAGGATTCGCCGAAAGAGAATGGAGGAGGAGTTAAGAAGGAGAAGGAGAAGAAGAGGCGTTTCGGCAAGAGGATGCTACCCAGACCGTTGCGGAGGAGTCAGAGTGCCGGCTGCGCAAGAGATGTTCCGGCTCACGCTCTCTTCCTTCAGCACAGCCTGGGCGACAAAGGCATTGACACGGTTAGTACACCTGTAGCATTGTTGTCCGTGTTGGTATTTTTTCGTTGTAGTCGTCGTTGTTGTTTTGTATTGTGTCATTATTAGTTTATTATAACTATTGTTTGTTGATTTGTATTGTACTGCGTTGTATTGTGCTGTTTCATATAAGCCTACATCAACTAGATATCTTATTGAGTTATTTTGTGTATGGCGTTTCGAATTTCTTACGTCACAGTCTTATTTTCATTAGACATTAATCTAGAGTTCATCAGAAGAAGAAGAAGAAGAAGAAGACGAAGAAGAGGAAGGGAAAAGACAGGAAAAGGGTGGTTAAAAAATAAGTCCCTACTAAGCATTGGTGGTGACTGTTGTGGTTGATGAACTGCGTGGACCATTAAAGCTTACGTTATATTGTGATCCCTACATTGTTAGTATTTCGTTGCTGATCGGTGATTTCATCCAGCAGTGGCCCGTCGCCTGACACTTAGTCTCACGTCTTCTTATGTCTTACGTCTTATGTCTTACATCTTACGTCTTATGTCTTGCGTTTTATGTCTAAAGTCTTATGTCTTACATTATATGTCTTACGTCTTATGTTTTATGTCGTATTTCTTACATTTTATTTCTTACATTTTATGTCTTACGTCTTATGTCTAACATCTTATATCTTATGTCTTACGTCTTATGTCTAACTGTCTAACGTCTTATCTGTTACATCTTATGTCTTACGTCTTATATCTTACATCTTATGTCTTACATTTTATGTTTTACGTCTCATATTTTACGTCTTATGTCTTACGTCTTATGTCTTAGAAGATGTTGAATAGTGTTGGAGAGAGTATGCATCCTTGACGCACACCGATTGTTGTTTTGAACCAGTTCCCAATGGCGCTGCTGTGAAGGACTGCACTGGTGGTCTTGTCATACAGGTTTTTGATGACTTCCATAATTTGTACGCTCTCATGGTTGCCCACAGAGTTGCATGCAAGACTCGGTCAAACGCTTTCTTGAAGTCTACAAACGCATGAAATAGATGTTGTTGGCGCTGCAGGTATTTCTCGCAGATTTTTCTGAGGTTGAAAATCTGTTCAGTGGTACTTCGCCCTGCCCTGAATCCTGCTTGTTCTTCAGCTATGATTTGTTCAGCTTGGGGTTTCAACTTGTTGAATATTATTTTATTATAAAATCTGTCTTGTATTGCATACATAATCCACTCTACTTTGTACAAGATTGTGAAAACTGTTCTGCATTTTGTAGGTATTCTGCTCGGTTTTCTATTTAATTTGTACTTATAGCGCTATCTGTGGTTAAGCAAGAAATAATTTTTGTATGATTCATTTAGTTGAATTGTCTAGTTTGATACTTAGCATTATTTTAATATATATATACATTTGAATTTAAAATTTAATTTAATTAAATTAATTAAATTACACTAACCTCTCCATGCCAATCCATCATTGTAATCCGCAAAACGAAGGTTGGAGATTGCTCTTCCCCCTATGCTGACTGTGCCTTCGTGATCTGCAAGGGCATCTGACATGATGCGCTCTAGGAAGATGTAGAATACTGTTGGAGAGAGTAGGCATCCCTGACGCACACAGATTGTTGTTCTGAACCAGTGTCCGATGGCGCTGTTGTGGAGAACTGCACTGGTAGCCTTGTCATACAGGCTTTTGATGACTTCAATAATTTTAGGACTGATGTTGTACACTCTCATGGTTGCCCACAGAGCTGCATGCCAGACTCGGTCAAACGCCTTTTTGAAGTCTACGAACACATGATAATATAGATGTTGTTGGTGCTGTAGGTATTTCTCGCAGATTATTCGGAGGTTGAAAATATGGTGCGGTAATTTTCACATTCCTGAAGGGTTACCTTTTTTGGGAAGAGTGATGACAAGCGACTGGGTCCATGGTGTAGGCCACTCCCCTATATACCAGATCTTTTTACAGATATTGGTGAGTGCGTCAATCATCGCTTCTCCTTCTGCTTGAAGCAGTTCCGCGGGTATGTTGTCCACTCCCGCTGACTTCCCCTTCTTCAGCGATTGCACTGCTGCCTCAACTTCTTCTCGGAGAATTGGGACGATTTCTTCTTCTTCTCTATTCTCTGGACATGGTAGAACTGATGGGTCTCCGTTTGGTGTGTGGCTGTAAAGGTCAGAGCAGTACTCTGTCCGTCTGTCCAAGACTTCTTGTTCTTGTGTTGCTTTGGATCGTGGAGACCTTGGGCTGTTTAACACTTGTCAGCCGCTTCACAGTCTGGTATGCCTTCTTGCTGTTGTTCTTGTTCAGACTGTTCTCTATTTGCCGGCATTGATCTTCAATCTAGTTCTCCTTTGCTGTGCGCATGCCTTTTCGGATGTCATTGTTGATTTTTTGGTAGGCATCAACTCCCGGTGAGGTGTTCTTTTTCTTTTTCATCTCTCTTCCGTTTATCACACAGGTCCAAAAGTTCAGGTGTGATCCACAGCTTCTTCTTTGGCCGGTGCTTTCCAATGTAGGCAATTTCAAATTGTATCATTATTTCTGAACAGCCTCTCTGCATGAGGCGCGAAATAGACATCACGGATGTTGGAAACCTCTAAGTAAAGTGTATGGGTCGGGGAAAGCAGCCTAATTTTATCACCATATACCATTTACTGGTCACTGGTAAAACCGGCCAAATGCTGTAGACTTCATTCGTGGTCAAGTTAGTGTGGTCAGTAGTTGCTGTTTAAAGGTCAACGACGACGATGAAGAAGAAGACTTTGTCGGAGGCTGTGCTATTTTCTTCTATCATAGTAAAAGCGTTTTGCTCTATATGTTACATTGAAGAAGAAGAAGAAGAAGAAGAAGAAGAAGAAGAAGAAGAAGAAGAAGAAGAAGAAGAAGAAGAAGAAGAAGAAGAAGAAGAAGAAGAAGAAGAAGAACAACAACAACAACAACAACAACAACAACAACAACAACAACAACAACAACAAAGGCGGAGAGTTTGGTGTGCAATCTGTCGCTGTTTCCCTTGTAATCCCTGTGTTTAGTCAGATAATTAAATATATGATGTTTCATCTCCATATAGTCAGATAATTAAATATATGATGTTTCATCTCCATATAGTCAGGTAATTAAATATATGATGGTTCATCTCCATATAGTCAGATAATCAAATATATGATGTTTCATCTCCATATAGTCGGATTTACTGGGTTTTGGTATTTCCTTCAAACAGTCTGGAATCACAACAAATGTAAAGTCGGTCTGTCTGCCTGTCGGTCCGTTGGAAGTCATATCTCAGGAACCACGGAAGGGATTTTGACCAAAATTGATAGGATGTACATCCGTTTTGCGAATGACATTGATGGATTGGATGGAAAAAAACAAGAACTTGAACAGCTGGTACAGAGGCTTGACACCACCTCCAGAGCCTATGGAATGGAAATAAGAGCAGAAAAGACCGAACTTATGGCCAACAACATCAATGGCATCAACATAGACATCAAAGTTCAAGGCCGATCCCCCAACACAGTGCATAGATTCAAATATGTATGATCCATTGTATCAGACAGTGGTTCCCAACAGAATGTCCTCTCCAGGATCGCACACATAACTGCTGCCCTGACAAGGTTGAAACCCATGTGGAAAGACAGGACCATCAGTCTACATTCCAAGGTAAGGCTGCTGCGCTCCATTGTCATATCCATCTTCCTATACGCTTGCGAAACATGGACCCTCACAGCAGATCTACAACGAAGAATACAAGAGATGAGGTGCTACAGAAGATTTCTGGGCATTTCATATATCCAGCACATCACCAACAACGAAGTCTGACAGACCATCACACAAGCCATTGGACAACACGATGACATGCTCACAGTGGTGAAGAAACTGAAACTCCGATGGCATGGCCATGTCATCAGAGCATCCTATCCTATCCTATCCTGTCCCGTAACCCGAAGGTCGTAGGGGCACCACAGATGATCGTTTAACCAGCATACTCCATCTTTCTCTGTCCTCAGCAGCCCTGATGGCTTCGCTCAGTGTCAAACCAGTCCATTCTCGAATGTTGTCCTCCCACCTCTTTTTCGGTCTCCCTCTTCTTCTACCTCCTTGCACTGTGCCTTGCAGAATAGTCTTTGCAAGGCCTGATGATCTGGTGACGTGGCCATACCACCGAAGTTTCCGTTTCTTCACCACTGTTAGCAGGTCATCGTGTTGTCCAATGGCTTGTGTGATGGTCTGTCGGACTTCGTCGTTGGTGATGTGTTGGGTATAGGAAATGCCCAGAAGTCTTCTGTAGCACCTCATCTCCATGCTTTGTATTCTTCGTTGGAGATCTGCTGTGAGGGTCCATGCTTCGCAAGCATATAGGAAGATGGAGATGACAAGGGAGCGCAGCAGTCTTACTTTGGAATGTAGACTGATGGTCCTGTCTTTCCAAATGGGCTTCAACCTTGTCAGGGCAGCAGTTGTTTGTGCGATCCTGGAGAGGACTTCCTGTCGGGACCCATTGTCTGATACAATGGCTCCTAAATATTTGAAGCTATGCACTGTGTCGAGGGATTGGCCTTGGACTTTGATGTCCGTATTGATGCCATTGGTGTTGTTGGTCATCATTTTGGTCTTCTCTGCACTTATTTCCATTCCATAGGCTTTGGAGGTGGTGTCAAGCCTCTGTACCAGCTGTTCAAGTTCTTGTTCCTCTCCAGCCAATCCATCGATGTCATCTGCAAAACGAAGATTGGAGATTGCTCTACCCCCTATGCTGACTGTGCCTTCATGGTCTGCAAGAGCATCCGACATGATGCGCTCTAGGAAGATGTTGAAGAGTGTTGGAGAGAGTAGGCATCCTTGACGCACACCGATTGTTGTTCTGAACCAATTCCCGATGGCTCTGTTGTGGAGGACTGCACTGGTAGCCTTGTCATACAGGCTTTTGATGACTTCAAATATTTTAGGGCTGATGTTGTACACTTTCATTGTTGCCCATAGAGCTGCATGCCAGACTCGGTCAAACGCCTTCAGAGCATCAGGCCTTGCAAAGACCATCCTGCAAGGCATGGTGCAATGAGGCAGAATAAGAGGGAGACAGAAGAAGAGGTGGGAGGACAACATTCGAGAATGGACTGGCTTGACATGAGGGTTGCTGAGGGCAGAGAAAGATGGAGTACGCTGGTTAAACGATCATCTGTGATGCCTCAACGACCTTTGAGTTACGGGATAGGATAGGATAGGATAGGATAGGATAGGAACAATATTTAGGTTGGTGGCCAACCTTCACGTGCCCCCCTCTTCCCTTCCTCCTCCCCCATTTTCTCTACCGCAAAGGTCAAAGTCATTGAAGTCATTTTGTTGCTAATCACGTTTTTCTCACTATCTTAAAAGTCATTTTGTTGCTAATCACGTTTTTCTCACTATCTTAAAAGTCATTTTGTTGCTAATCACGTTTTTCTCACTATCTTAAAAGTCATTTTGTTGCTAATCACGTTTTTCTCACTATCTTAAAAGGGCTGAAGCGATTTTGTTGACCTTTCCCATACTGGTTTTTCAAACCGTGGGCCATCCTTCAGTAGCAGTTATGCTGTAGGTAGTGCTTTGGCTTGCGGATTTGAAGGTCCCGGGTTCGAGCCCTGTCCGGGCCATTGTGTTGTGTCCCTGGGAAAGAGACTTTACTCCCGTTTCCTACTCCTTCGGATGAGAGTATAAACCGAGGTCTAGTCTGTGTGTCGCATACATTTCATCATAACAGACTTTAAAGATCCTGACGCTCATGTCCTAGACGGGTGAGTGCCGGTAACAAGAACACACCCAGCATGCACTTGGTCCTTCTCCCCCATCCCTGGCTGCCCAGGATAGTGCTCAGTTGTTCGAGCGTCAGACCATGCGCCCAAAGGCTGCGGGTGGGCGTCTCGGGCGGTTTGAGTTAGATCCTGTATCGGCCAGCGCCTAGAGTCTGGTCAAGTACGGCGAAATAAGTGCGCTATAAAAATCCTCAATAATAATAATAATAATAATAATAATAATAATAATAATAAAGATAGATAGATAGATAGATAGATAGATAGATAGATAGATAGATAGATAGATAGATAGATAGATAGATAGATTGATTGATTGATTTAAACGTTGATTGGCAGCCTATTATTATTTCACAACGGAAGAAGGCACAGTGCGCTGCTGCTGAAACGTAACACCAGTCCAGGTCAACAAAACATAATCCGGTATAGAAATACCTACTAAGTTAGAAACAAGCCTACTATTTTACTGTTACAGCACAGCCCGGCTCCATGGCTCGATAGTCTGCGTGCCTCATGATTAGGCCTACTCTGGGTTCGGTTTTAGTGGCCACTGCCTTCAGCAACTTTTTGATCTGCCTAGCGCGCTATATAAGAACGCTATATAAGAACAGTTCATGTTTGTATTAAATTTGCGTATGAACATAGCTACGGTGCTATAGTGAAACTAAATAGAAAGTGCACAATGGGCCTAGCCGAATAGCGTAGGACTACTGTACATGTAGCCTAAATGCAAGAAAACCTATCAGTATCACTGTAGGTAACTAAGCATGTCAAACTATTGAAGTCGAATGTATAATCTTACTCCGTTTGGCTGTGGCTTCTCAACTCAAAAGGAAAAAGACCTTACCGGACGCACTTGTTCATTGATAGACATTTTCATTGTGCACAGAATTCAAAACTAACTCTTTTGTTTGACTGTGGTACACAGAACGTATAACTAGTGGGGCGATGATGTGTGTTGCTTTGAATCTTTTTTGGACATTACCTATCTTCACCTGTACGCTTGGAGAAGTAAGTCTGCTTTGAAACTTTATTTCAAAAGTATTCAGGTGTGCATTTTTTTTAGGGCAACACTGCGAAGAAATAAATTGTCAGTCCTTCATTGTGTTTGTTGGAGAAGATTAGGAAAAAGAAGTAGAGGAAGAAAATGAGGAGGAAGAGGAGAAGAAGACGAGAACAATGGCAAGGAGGAGGATGGGAAGGAGGAGGAGGAGGGGGTAGGCAAAACCAATAAGGAGCAAGAGGACAAGATAACAACAAACAGGAGGGAAAATAGTCAGATGAGGAGGAAGAAGAGCTCGGGTGGATTTGAGTAGTGTGCCCTTTGTTACCTAGATTTCACATTGCAGGCTTTGGCACTGTTTAAAAGTGAGTGAAGGTTGTAATGTCTGTATTTAGATCGATGAAACATCAAAGATTCCAAGGGTAACCTTTTAACCTAACATAAGACCCTCTTGAAGATAAATGACTGTACGTTTGTATTAACTGACACCATTAAGTCCTTTGTTCACTTGTTAGGAACGCAAATGCAAAGACCAAATATACAATGGCAATATGTAGTAGCCTAGCAGTCTTGGTTTTTTAACTACATCAGTTTCCTATTAACCGATCCAGATATTTGTTTTTAACATTAAAGACCCCTGTGTTATAATTGAACTACAATGAGCCCTTTGTTTCCCTGCCAAGGATATCAAGTCAAAATGTATCATCCAAACGCACAGGTGTCTGAATGGATTGTATGCAGCTTCTAACTCTTCTACCCCTCCCCCATCTTTCCCTTCTTCCCCCCTCCCCACCAGCACCGTGTAATCATGGTAGCATAGGCTTTGAAAACAATTCGTTGCTCTGCTACCTTTTGTAATTAAAACTAGAAATGCGTCACAGTTGTGGGTGTTGAGGCAGTGGTGTAGCCTTCTTGAAAAGGGCCTACAACTATAGGAAAATGCACACAGGAGAGAGGGCAAACATCCAGTATTTCAAATAATTAAAGTATTTTCTTCAAAGTCAGTCAATTTTAAAAAAGGACATGCAAAAACTAAGCCTGTAACCTGTAAGAATCCAAAGATTTATTATGAATCCTATCCTATCCTATCCCGTAACTCCAAGGTCGCAGGGGCACAGCAGATGATGGTTTAACCACTTACCAGTGTACTCCATCTTTCTCTGTCCTCAGCAACCCTCATGGCTCCGCTCAGTGTCAAGCCAGTCCATTCTCGAATGTTGTCCTCCCACCTCTTCTTCTGTCTCTCTCTTCTTCTGCCTCCTTGCAATGTGCCTTGCAGGGTCGTCTTTGCAAAGCCTGATACATGTACTCTGGTGATGTGGCCATACCATCAAAGTTTCCGTTTCTTAACCACTGTGAGCGCATGTCATCGTGCTGTCCAATGGCTTGTGTGATAATCTGTCGGATTTCGTTGTTCGTGATTTGCTGGGTATAGGAAATGCGCAGAAGTCTTCTGTAGCACTTCATCTCCATGCTTTGTATTCTTCGTTGTAGATCTGCTGTGAGGGTCCATGTTTCGCAAGCGTGTTGTAAAATGGAGATGACAATGGAGCGCAGCAGCCTTACCTTGGAATGTAGACTGATGGTCCTGTCTTTCCAAATGTGCTTCAACCTTGTCTAGGCAGCAGTTGTTTGTGCGATCCTGGAGAGGACCTCCTGTCGGGACCCATTGCCTGATACAATGGCGCCTAAATATCTGAAGCTATGCACTGTGTTGAGGGATTGGCATTGGACTTTGATGTCAATGTTGATGCCATTGTGTTATTGGTCATCATTTTGGTCTTCTCTGCACTAATTTCCATTACATAGACTCTGGAGGTGGTGTCAAGCCTCTGTACCAAGTTCAAGTTCTTGTTCCTCTCCAGCCAATCCGTCAATGTCATCCGCAAAACGGAGGTTGGAGATTGCTCTACCCCTTATGCTGACTGTGCCTTCGTGATCTGCAAGGGCATCTGACATGATGCGCTCTAGGAAGATGTTAAAGAGTGTTGGAGAAAGTAGACATC